>CM041777.1:460367125-460648826 GCA_023374045.1 Limonium bicolor | reverse complement strand
TCCGCACAATTCTAAACGCGGGCGGCTTGCACCATCTTCGGTCTGGTTAAGGATATATGTAAAGGATATAATTCGAATGATAAATATCATTAATAAATAACTGATTAGATTTGGCAATAAATATAACATGAATTTGACTAAAATATAACTCACGTTTAATGCAAAAGACATAACACGCCAAGATAAACTAGCCTTAAAAATCTATTTCGGTTGAAAGTTTGAGCCCATAACCTATTTGGGTTTTTTTTGGGTTTAGAATATATTTCGTGTTCCAAGCAAATTGATGTATCCGGTGATAGCTATGGTCCTAGATCTATGGCTAGGTATTTAGATTGAGATATGAACTAAAAGGATAGAAAAGTGTTGTGTGTGATTACCTTATTCTAAACATCAGAGAAATGTATACTAAGAAAATACAAGTTATATAAATCAATTACAGAAGATTATTTTGACGTAAAAATTGACTAATTATAAAGTACATCACCCAATTGTCATAAAAGTAACGGATTTGATTCAAAAGTGCTCTCATAAATTGACCCTAAGAAGACTCTAAGGTAGTATTAAAGAAGCTATCTGAAAGGCGATACCATGACCATGATTCATTATTTATGCAAAATGTTTATAACCATCAATTACAATATAATGATTATTAAGCTTTTTAGGGATATAATATTTATTAGTATGTATGTATTATGTATAACCAGACGGGGGACGCTGCGGCTTGGCCGCGTGCAACTAGGTGCACTCCTCTCCACTTGGCAGTCCAGTCAGCTGCTGACTGGATTGTTTTGCTGACTGGACTGTCTTTTTACTATATTAACTTTAATTGATTGTAACTTTTAAAATATATGTCCAAAATAAAAAAAAATTATACCATTATTCGTCTAAATTCAATCTCTTTAAAACAAGACCAAACATGGATATATTTTGACAACTTTAAAATTTTATATTATTTACATGTATATGTAGATATCAACCATACTTGTTTTAAAATTGGTATGTCAAGAAGATATGATCAACCACATGACTTAAAACACATCATATAAATAATAATAATGATAATAATACACCACAAAACAATAATAATACATTACAAAACAATAATAATTTTATCGGTTCCGAAGTTTGTTATCTAATTCACCACTTATTAGTTAATAAATCATAATATCAATTTTAATGAATCATAATATCAAAATTAATGAATCATATCTTTATTTTAGTGTATCATCACAAACATATAAAAATAAATACTTTTACGCAATAACAATGCAAAACAATATTTGGTATGTATGAAAAATACACGATTCACTATATAAGGTTTAAATACACCATATAATAATAATAATACACTACAAAACAAAACTGATTTTTATCAGTTCCGAAGTTTGTTATCTAATTTATCACTTATTAATTAATGAATCATAATATTAATTTTAATGAATTATAATATCAAAACTAATGAATCATATTATGATTTTAGTGTATCATCATATACATGTAATAATAAAAATTTTAAACAATAATACAATATAAAACAATATTTGGTACGTAAGAAAAATACATGATTCACCATATAAGGTTTGAAATACACTATACAATAATAATACACTACAAAAAATAATGATTTTTTCTAAAGTTTGTTATCTAATTCACCACTTATTAGTTGAATCATAATACCAATTTTAATGAATCATAATATCAAAATTAATGAATTATATTATGATTTAGAGTATTGTCATTTACATGTAAAAATAATTTTTTTCAAAGTTGTCAAAACATATCCATGTCTGGTCTGGTTTTAAAGAGCTTGAATTTAGATAAACAATAATATAATTTTTTTCCATTTTGGACTTATATATTAAAAGTTACAATGATTTAAAATTATTATAGTAAAAAGGCAGCCCAGTCAGCAAAACAGTCAGTCCAGTCAGCTGCTGACTGGGACTGCCAAATCAGCATGTCCATATCTATCTCTACGCGGCACCGCCGCACGGTAGAATTTGCCTATGTATACATGACTAAAAAGAATATTATAACAATACATGGTAGGAAGGAGGAGAATATATTTGAACTCCAAGGCTTGTGGTCGACTCAAGTGATACTACCAAAACCCACCACTCTTTCTTTTCATCTTCATTGCCATACAGATAGATATGATAGAGAAACAATCCACAAAGACCCCACGGAAATCCAATCAGAACACTCCACCTCATCATTTCTTATCCATCCATACCACCACAGCATCTACTCCTCCACTAATCTCCGGAATCTAAATCCCATCTCTCCATCATCATCTTCTTCTTCCTCTTCTTCTTCTTCTTCCCTCCCTACTCTTCTTGATCCGATCAAATCACAAGAAGGCAGTTAGTTTACCAGAGTGGAGAAACCCCTGGGCCTCCAGCCATGTCTCTCACAATTCCCTCAAACCTCTCCTCCACTTCCATGCTCAAACCAAATCTCTCATCATCCAGATCCATCAGAATCAAACAACTCCCAGCAACAACCATCTCATGCTCCCTACAAAACAATGACTCCACCTCAACCGTCTCTTCCTCCGTAAAAGCTTTCTCCGCCGCACTCGCCTTATCCTCAATCCTACTATCAGCACCACAACCCGCTGTAGCCGATATCGCCGGTTTAACCCCGTGCAAAGAGTCCAAACAATTCGCAAAGCGTGAGAAACAACAGCTGAAAAAACTCGAATCCTCGTTGAAACTGTACGCACCTGACAGCGCACCAGCGCTTGCAATTAAAGCGACAATGGAGAAGACGAAGAGAAGGTTTGATAATTACGGGAAATACGGATTGCTGTGTGGTACTGATGGACTACCTCATTTGATTGTGAGTGGTGATCAGAGACACTGGGGAGAATTTATTACTCCAGGGATCTTGTTTCTATATATTGCGGGGTGGATTGGATGGGTTGGTAGGAGTTACTTGATTGCGATTAGGGATGAGAAGAAACCAACTCAGAAAGAGATTATTATTGACGTTCCGTTGGCTAGTAGATTGTTGTTTCGTGGATTTAGTTGGCCTGTTGCTGCTTACAGAGAGTTCTTGAATGGAGAGCTTGTTGATAACAACTTCTAAGAAAGGTGATTTTAGTTTTAGTTACGTTTATCATAATGTTTCTGGTAGGGATAATGTGGTAATTTAGTGATGATGAAATTGTTATGAAGGAGTTATAGTTAATTGATTTATCTTCTTGTTGTTGGATTTTTCAGGGCGTGGTGATGAATGTGAAGGAAGAAGGAAGGTGTGGCTATTGTTAAATTCAGTAAATTTGTATGGTGTGTTGGAATGGAAAAGTGTTATTTGTTCGTGTCTCTGTTTATAACTATCGGTGATTTCAAAACTAATGCTTCTTCACTCTACGAGAGATGTCCACTGACCTATATTTATCTTTCTGAATTATATTTAAGCACTTCCCTTGATTCGTCCCATTTTGTTTAAACTCACGAGCGATTAGGATAGTGGCGCGGATTACTGTGACTGCTAATTGTCACATGCACTCGCAGAGTGACCTTGTCTAGCTAGTTTGTCTTCAAAATACCAAACTAGTTTAGGATCAGCCATATCTTATAGTATAAGTATATAATTGCAACATTTTAGTGTTATCTGACAAGCTAGGAAAGGCTTTAATTTAAAACAAACACGTTATAAGAAAAGAAAGAAATGCTCAGCTACTCATTCAATTAACAGACAGGTAAAAGCAAATATATAAATCTCTTACATCCAAGCGCTTTGGGTGAGCAAATAGGGTCGAAATAACCGTTATTTTTTCATGTATTGTTTTTAACCGTTTTATAAAGTTTGGTTATTTCGGTTAAAACGGGTATCCGCAATAAAGTATGGTTCGGTTAGTGAATATTGAAATTCAAACTTCGATTATCCGAAATATCCGAACTTTTATAAATTTTATAAAAAATTCCCCTAACATATACAAAAGTGGCAAGGAGGCAACTATAGAGCAATCAGGGGGAGTAGATATGCAAAGATTTCCCCCACCATTCTAAGACTCTAGGAGCAGAGTACCCTATCTAGTCAATGAAAGTCCCTTTTGGATCGGCCCATCTTCGTCCAAATGATCGCTTTAGTGGTAGCTTTGATATCTAAGATAATACGTGTGGAGTCTCAAGTTTGGTTCACAATGGCTCGTTTGCATCTCTCTATCCATATGTGATAGGCAACATTGGGGACGACAACTCTTTTCACTAAGTCGATCGGTCGGTGCCTCTTGCAATAGCGAGATATCCAATAGGCACAACTACGGAGACTAGTCTTGTTGGTAGGGATTCCCAACCAATCGCAAATATTCAACCAAATCCTGTTAGAGAACCTGTATTGAAAGAATAAATGGTGGCTAGTCTTGAGCATGCTCACAGAACCAACATCTGTTAGCAAGACAAATACCCCAAGATTGGAGCTTATCACATGATTTCAGTCTACCCTTAAGAGTAACCCATAAAATGAATTTTGCTTTAGGGGTTGACCAGGTTTTCTAGCAAATGTTGGGCCAGATAAAGGGCCTGGAGGGAAAGGAGCACTGCTGGAAAAAAAAAGAATAAACAACGCCGTTTTTAAAACGGTTATATTTGTAAATCATTTTTTTAGCATTTTATAGAACAATTATAATGTAAGGCGTTGTATTTATGGTTTAGGCCGGACATTTTAAAGAACGCTTCACTTAGGAAGCGTTCTATATTGTATCGCGCCCAAAGACAAAAAAAAACGCTTAGAAAATAAGCGTTCTTTATATGAAACATATAAAGAACGCTTCTCGTATAAAGCGTTTTTATGTCTCTGGAACGCTCAGCATAAAGAACGCTTCCGTTTAGAAGCGTTTTTTATGTTTTTTGTCTCTCAGCATAAAAAACGCTTTTGACGTGAAGCGTTCTTTATGTTGCCTGAATATAATTCACAAAAATTTAATCTCTCCCGCGCGTAACCCTCAAGAGCTAGCTACCTCTCTATCGACTGAGCTCACATACGGTACCCCGGCCAGTACACCGTCCGCTAGCTACTGCGCCATCGGCGCCACTGCCGCGTCGCCGTCCGTGCCGCCGCCACCGCTTTCTGGCCGACTGTCTCTCGCGCCTGCTACGCGTTGATTTCTCCCGATATTTGCGCCCTGATGATCATCGATCGATCGACCCAAATATGCATGCCTAGCTGTCGATTCGCCTCTGTTTCGGTAATTCATCAAATCTGTGAACATGTACAGGAACATATATAGTTCCGCTCTTTCACTATTATTAATTTTGCAACCTGCTATCGGACAGGAACATACATGCCCGTCGCCTCAGTACATACGTATATCATCTGAGTAAAGTTTTACAACCCAACTGGCGTAATATCGATCTCTATCGCCTATATTCTTGATTCTGCTGGAGGTAATTTTGCTAACCAAACTGAACGATTAATGTGTTTAATTATTAGGATTAAGTGCATGTTTGGGATTAATTAATTTTGCAAACCGGATTAAACTGTCGCGAGCTGATTTTTGGTAGTATATACTTGCTGGTTGTGTCCAAATGGACTTGAGATTAATATGTTATTAGGCGAAAAATATAAGTGTTTGGGCATACAAATTAATATAGCCACGTAGTTATGGTGAAATTTTGCAAAACCAAACTATCGATCAGGAAGATACATGCTCTGTTTGAGATTAATGTGTTTATTAGGATTAAGTGTATTTGGGATTAATTTTGCAAACCAAACTGTCGCCTCTTGTACATGCTCTATTGTGGTGAAACCCTATATTTTTAGGGGGGATTCTATCGGATTTCCCATAAAATTTTGTCAAAGTATTGAATTATTGGATTCGAAATGTAATTATTCTTGTGTACAAACTATCTTCTGCAGGCATTGGTAGTAACTTTCATTGTCACACCTCATACGGGTTGGTTGATTGAAGTATAGCAATATTCACATCAGGACTAAGCAGACTACTAGGTTAGTTTATAATTTTTCTCTAATTACTTCTTAATTGTTCATATAGTGTTTCTCTGAATAGCTATATATTAAATGACTATATATGACTCTATGTATGACACTGACTATATATTTATGTAATGATATTGTGCAGATTATGGATGCCAACGATCATGAGATGCTCCTACAATGTGATGAGGATATGGAGATGGAGATAGATGCAGAGATGCAGTTAACGGAGCGTACACAGATTGTCGTTGCCGCTGATCAGCCTACGACCTCTCAGGACCCTCCTACGACCTCTCAGGGCCCTCCACGAAAGACACGAGGACCGTCACGTGGTCTAAATGAGAAGAAGGAGAGTGGCATGATTGATCTGGTGTGGGATAGGTATATGTTACACCTATATGTTATTTTGTTTTATTTTTTCACATATATACTGATATTTATACATTTATATGTAGTACTATATATATTTCGTACGTATGACTAACATATATACTTAATATTACAGGTATCTTAGACCCACTGGCGAGGCAGAGAAGTTTGCCAGCGCCATGGGTCGATTGGTTAAGACCCATTGCTGTATCAACAAAAACTGGAGGAACCAAGATCGGAAAAAAGAGATCATGTGGAGGAGCTTGAAGAAGAAGTACCAGATCCCGGATGAAGCATATCATAAAGTGTTGTCACTGCTTGCTTTGCGTATGCGAGCGTTCAAAAATAGGCTGGTGGCTGGTTGGATCAATACGAACAACCCGAAGCAGGTGCCTCCCTATGAGCTGTACGCTGGCATGATCACTGAGGAGGAGTGGAAGGAATTCTATGAAGCACATATCACCCCTGAGTTCAGGGTACGTAATTGTTTTCATAGATTAACTTTTAAGTTTATGTTGTTAATATAAAAGGATAAAGTTAAAATGAATTGTATTAATTCTTTCCACAGGCAGTTCAGGAAAAAGCCCGACAAAATCGCTTGAAAGATCAGAATCCACACTACATGGGCCGAGCTGGGTACGCGGGGCGTATACCAGGCTGGATTGAAAAGGGGTTATTGAAGCATGTGTGTGAGGACGGCACAATTGAGCCGATTCAGAGTCCGGATGAGGTGAATCGGGCACAAGCATACATGCTTGGCCGCCAATTAGAGAAGGACGGCGAAATGTATTATCCGCGGAAGGAGACTGCAGACTTAGCTGCAAAAATTGTGAGTGTCCTGAGTAATATTTAATAGTTTATAAATTTTTCTTACAATTTATGTATGTTTTATTTATTTGATCTAATTCATAATTTACATGTTTTTTTTGCGTGTACAAGACTGCAGAGGGTGCTGATTCTTTTCTTGGCCAGCCTCATAGTCAGGATGATCCATTGAACAAAGCACTTGGCAAGAAGGATTACCCTGGGAGAGTTCGAGGATTTGGTCCGCAGTGCGTCAGCGAGATGTTTTTCCGCGCTCCCAGCGGATGGGGAGAGAGGAAGAAATGAGGGACATCGAAAGGAAGTTGTCACAACAATTCCAATCTGATTTGCAGCAGCAGTTGCAACAAATGGAAGCAAGATTGATGCAACAGCTGAGTCAGGGGCATCAATCTTCCAGCTAATCAGTGTATGCCCCTGCACCCGTTTCCACCCCTGCACCTGCTTCCACCCCTGCACCTGCTTCCACCCCTGTACCGTCTCAGGTTTCTCATTCTTACACTGTACCTGCACCTTCTGATCCATTCCCATATGCCAAGCTTCAGGTATGTGTGAATTTCAGTGGTTTGTCGTTATTTATTTTTTCAATTAATCAAAAGTATGCATGTTGCAATTATATATATATGAATCTAATTGTTTTTGTTCGTTTATTAGGAAACCAAAAAGTGTCGTCTTCTGCAGATCAATGAACATGGCACCTTTATGGTTGCATTAGGCACAATTCTACAGACTGATTCGGCGTCACTATGTCATTTTAAGCGAGTTCCGCCCTGGTACGTCCGTGTGTTCGTAGACAGTGTCTGTCAAGGCTGTGATACCATTCCACTACCGATGGAGTGGAATGGTTGGAGCACTGTCATTGAAGCACGTGGCTCACAAGTACCGTGGCCTTGCAATCTGGTGGATTTATCTGATAGTACGGTAAGCAAAAGAACTTAAATTTGTTTACTAATTAACATTCCATATATAACTGCAGTTTTGGGAATAGTTTCCTAACGTATACTAACTTGTCATTTCTTAGGCACTTGTTCCTATTGGTGACAAAGGTAAGCAAGTCCGTGCGTCGAAAGGAAAGGGACCATCGGGTCAGCAGGATGATCACTACATCAGTCCACTTCGAAAAGATTTCATTCTTCCCCAAAATTTGGTGAATACACTGCGAAAGCGTCAGCAGGTCTTATATAACATGATACTCGGGAAGGGTGATGATTTCATTCAGTTCATCCTTAAGGTTCCAGCGTCTGTGTTCCACAACGAACAATCCCAGGAGTTGCTGATCAGTATTAGAGATGTCAAGGAGCTGCTGCTTGGTGATATGCTGAAAATCTCGGTGATTCAATCGTACTGCTTGTAAGTATCACATTTTTTCTCTCTCAAAGATAATAGTAAGTTTTATGTATAATTTTAATTTAATGCCTTTGTCATCAAAGGCCCTTACTATCGAGGCTGGCGTCAAACAAAATGGCAAATACGATCACCTTCCTATGTCCACAAATCGTGTCTGCCGATGAAGCTACGAGAGACGGTGTTGCGTGTCAGAGCCATGTGCGCAATGCCATAATTGCGGCGGTTACCAGGAAAAGCCGATTTGTGCTCATACCATATCATCAGATGTAAGCGTGCTTGACCACCTTATGCGTTTGTCTTTATTGTTTTATATTAACTCATAATATTTCGAAGCTGAAGTTGATTTGTTGTTGTTTGCACTTGTAGCAATCATTGGTTGTTGTTAGTGGTTTGTACTTACTCATCACGCTGTATAGTGATTGACCCTATTAAAGGAATTAGGAACATCACCATTTATGCTCGCTGACAAAGTAAGTAAATAGTATATTTTCATTTCACAAATAAAATTTTAAACTTTTTTTATTACTTGTCACTTAAATGCTTGTTTTAATTAATTTCAGTGGTTTTAGAGAAGGTATGTGCAGTGTCGGGCAAAGGAATTCTCCTTTGAATGTACAGTATTTGAAAAAGGTAAAAAAACATTCTATTTACTCATGCATACGTAAATATATTTTGTATATTAGTGTGTATATATAATTAATAATATAATTTTATTGAAAATAGTGTCCCAGGCAACCGGATAGCAGCAGTTGTGGATATTTTGTGATGCGATACATGTACGAAATCGTGTCCAACATCGATAAAGTCCGCAATGTCAATGAAGTACGTATTATAAGTCTTGTGTTTGAATTAGTAATTTAACTGTTTGTGCATGGTTGGATATGTTTAAATGGTGTACTTAATTGCTTTTATAATTCTTGCGTGCAGCTTACTGACTTCTTCGAAAAACAAGGAGCTACTTATTCACTTGCCGATCTAGAGTTTGTCAAGGATCACATGCGCTTACTGGACGAAATCAATAGCTTATGATGATGAAGATCAGCAGAAGTCATGAGTACGCGCTGCAGCTATTTCTTTTCTTCTTTGAAGTTGTGTCTGAACTGAACCAATTTGCACCTGTAAATGCAGTTTGTTCCCCATGAGTTCAACTACACTTGCATTGTGTTGAAAAATGAAGTTTCTTGCATTATCAAATTTCTACAGATTGCAGTACAAACATAAGTACTTAGTAGCTAGCTTCCATCTGTGTTTGGATTTTAATTGTAATTAAGTTTTGTCTGCATGTTGGTAATACTAGCAAATCTCTGTTAATTTGGTACTAATATATACTAGCTGATTAATTTGTTGCAATTGGCCTGGGATCTGATGTGTTTTGCTGTAAATTGAATTCGTATAGATTTAATTTCTCTGTTACAGTTTGTTGTGATGGATTCTGCTGTGTTGAAAATGCAACAATGCATTGATCTGATGTAATGATATATCTGTAGCATTTGTTGGAACAGAGATTTCTGAAAGAAATTTTAAAAAAGGAAGATATAAAGAACGCTTATGCATATAAGCGTTCTTTAAGCTCTCCCGCCAACCATTATAAGAAACGCTTATCACATATAAGCGTTGTTTTTGTCTAAGCATAAAGAACGCTTTCTAGGCTAAAACGTTTTTCATGTTGTCATCTTCTCGCATTATAAAGAACGCTTTGCAAATAAGCGTTCTTTATTCTCGCATTATAAAGAACGCTTTGCAAATAAGCATTCTTTAAAGATAGTATAAAGAACGCTTTGGAAGCGTCATTTAAAATGTTAGTTCATTTGCGTCGCTCGAATAAACCGCGCTTTATAAACGTTCTATATGTCCAATTTAAGCGTTGTTTATTCCTTTTTTCCACCAGTGTATAGGCAACATTGGGGACGACAGCTCTTTTCACTAAGTCGATCGGTCGGTGCCTCTTGCAATAGCGAGATATCCAATAGGCACAACTACGGAGGCTAGTCTTGTTGGTAGGGATTCCCAACCAATCGCAAATATTCAACGAAATCCTGTTAGAGAACCTGTATTGAAAGAATAAATGGTGGCTAGTCTTGAGCATGCTCACAGAACCAACATCTGTTAGCAAGACAAATACCCCAAGATTGGAGCTTATCACATAATTTCAGTCTACCCTTAAGAGTAACCCATAAAATGAATTTTGCTTTAGGGGTTGACCAGGTTTTCTAGCAAATGTTGCGCCAGATAAAGGGCCTGAAGGGAAAGGAGACATCTTTATAGAACAAGCCTACAGGAGGATGAGGGGGGTATGTTAGGAGCAGTGATGTGGCATCATCAGTGGACCCACATTGTTTGACCCGCCAATTTATAGCGTGTAGAATAGATTTTCAGGTCCAAGGGTCATTCTCCTTAGCTACCGTCGTCCAAATATTATGGTTTGGCAAGTATAAGTTGTGTATCCACTGGATTCACAGACGCTCCGGGTCACTGGTAATAGAGGAGATATTTTTTAGCATGAAGCACATGTTCCATTTGTGGATGTCTTTAAGCCCAAGGCCCCATGTTTCTTAGTGCCCGTGATGGTATTCCAAGCCACCGAGGGCGTAATGTGACTATCAGTCTCAACAAACTAGAGAAAGGATTAGAAACATCTAATTATGCTTTTGATAACATTTTTGGGATGGAAATGCAGGAAGCCCAAAAGCCAACAATACTAAATAGAGTGCTCTGTATAAGGGAAAGCCTACCCACAAACGAGAGGGATTTGCCGGCTCAGGAGGATATTGTAACACCCCAACTCTAAATCTCGTACTCAGCGTTTAATGAATTCCAACATAAACAACAAACCACAGCGGATATAACTCAAACAATATTGGTGTTATCGCCGCCAGTCACCCTCGTGACTGACAAGGCCTTCCCATCCAAAATGTTACGGTCCGAATGACTGGAAATACAATACCAATCTCCTTAAAATACATACCGAGTCACTAAGCCTTAATTAATACAACACAAGTCTAATAATATCTCTAACCAACATTAACATAACCCGTACGTTGTCTACCCACTACGCTCCGCTTGAATCTCTCCAGTTCAATACCTGAAAATGGGGTGCCCAAAGGCTCAGCAAACTACGCTGGTATGATAACATGTAGCCCACGTGCGACCGGGCTACACTCAACTAATTGGTCGGATGAACATGCGGTTAATTTATTAACAGACATGCATATATAATGAAATATTGTAAACACTCAGCATGCCAATCACATAGTCAACCAATAATCAACGGGTGATCCTACTCAGTGGGATCAAATCGTCACGACAGAGTTAGCATTCTTCTTAACCTTAATTTAAGTTTTAATCCTTCAGTCCTCCCGTGCCTTTCTCTTCTCGATTAGTGCAATCCTTTCATTGGTATTGTTTATGTTCAGATACTCTTCCTTACAATCCACACAACGGGATCGTGCACATACATCTTAATGTTCTCGAGACAGTATGAATGTTGAGACTGCTTATAGTTTTAACTTAGGGCAGGTGGCCCGTACCAAATGAACGCTACGCATCACAAACCAATAATCTGTGCCAATAGTGGCATATATACATAAATTTATATACATATAACTCACCCCTGTCAATGATCATGTGCCAAAGACGGGGAGCCAATCGCTTGGTTCCTAGGCAGCGCAGTCCGTAGGCGCACTCCAATGAGGTTGGTTCTGTTATAGATACCATCCTCTCAATCCAATAAACACGCGTGCCCGGTCTACCCGGATCCTCTCGTTCCCCCCCAATAGTTAGCGTTAGCCAAATTCTTATAATCTCTTCCTTTGTTACTTCGGGACATCACTTTGATGTCGTTAACAATTAATGAGGGAGATTACAGTTAATATCACACTCATATAAATCCATCCTCTTAATCTTCCTGAATTCTCCATCCATAATCCAACTCATTCCCTTGTGTGTTAGACTACTCTACTGTGTAGTTAGTAGCACAACAAATATAAAGACGAGGTAACATCACACAATCATACAACATCAACAATAGTCAGTGGCGGACCGAGGCGGGGTCCGGTGGGGTCCCGGACCCCATAGCTTTTTTACTAATATTTTTTTAAAGTATAGTTTTAATAAAATAAAATTGAGTAAACTATTGTTGATAATAATTTAGTGGTAGAAAAATGTTTCAATATGTGAGGTTGTAAATTAATTATTGTCGAACTATTTTTAGGTTTTTAATGTTATGAAACAAGATTACTCCTTTGATCACATGTTAAAGTTTAACTACGGGAAAAACAGAGTCTAATTTACAAATACTACCTACTTATTTAAAATTTAAATATTACCTTAAAATTTAATATATATAGATATACTAATGCTGAAAAAATTTATTACCCCAATATTATATATTACCTTCCAATTTAATATATGTAAAGTCGAAATTTTTTTTGGACCCCATAAGTTTTAATTTCTGGGTCCGCCACAGACAATAGTCCAATTTACATGCTTTAATCTTGGGGGTCGTTTTTCACACAGACAACTAGCACACAAGCCAAGTATAACTCAGTAGCAAGCAGGCTACAAGAAACCATACCTTGGCCTAATAGACGTCCGCCTAACTTCGTCTAGCAATCCCGGCTATCCAACACGAATCCCGCCTATAATTTATTAACCGAATGCGTCAATAATTCATCCGGTTATTAGTTCACTTATGAACCGTTTTCCTAAGTCTTAATCCTTACGTGCATGTGCATGCACTTCATGCATTTACGTACTAATTCCAAAAATCGCATCGCAATGTGATTACCGTTCATTACTATTTCTTCCATCCCGTATTCTTATTGTAATTACGGTATCGTTTATTTATCATATAGTTTTTTTTCCATAAGACTTATAATAGTATGGTAATTTACTTTCAATTACCTTCATGATTTCATGTGTACATGTTATTTTATTTCCATTTGACTTATTTTAAAATCCTTAAATGTATACACACGTATTACTTAAATCTTATGCTTATAATTGTCTAAACGACTTAACAACTTTACTAATTCCTTAATGGTATTCGTAGGTCACGTATTGTCTTAAATATCTTTATAACTTTCATTATTTATAATCCTTCTCTAAGCAACCTTTCAATGTTTACACATTAAATTCTTATACTTACATACTTATAGTTTTAATTTCATAATTCCTTAAATCAAGATTTCTTCTCCAATTCCTCCAAATATCCACATAGGATTTATTACAATTTTAATTCGAATGGAACAACTATATTTTCGGTTATTTACATCATAACTCCAATAATTTATAAACTTTACATTCCACCTCTAATTACATTATATTATACAGTTTTATATCCTTACTTAATCAAATTATGTCTCCACCCCTAAAATTTCGGTATTTATTATTTGAACACCATAACTTTCAAAAATTACAATCCAGCCCCATTTATTTTTGGCTTTGCACTAGACTTTTCTATAATTATATTTTGACCCCATAATTCTTATAACATTTACAAATGTATCATTATTACCGTATGACCTATAGTTTTAATATTTCCTCCTAGTAAATCCCAATTCCACCCCAATATTTTCGGTAATTATCCAACAACCCCTATATTAATTCGGTTATGCCCCTAATTTTCTTTAAATTACATCTCCACCCCAAAACTTCTATAAACTTAACATTTTATGTTATAAATCTTTTCTAATCCCAAATTTTGGTCAACGCCTTGACCAACCCTATATTTAATCTCCAATACACTCATATGCCCATACTTTCATGAAGCTCACGGTTTGCCCCCATCTTTATCATAACTACCTTTTGACCACATAAATTTCCTAAACTTTACAAATGACCACTACTTACATTTGTCTTATAATTTTAACTCTATAATTATTTAATTTTTCATTGTTACCCCCCTACTGTTTTTGGAAATGACTTTCCAGCCCCCATCTATTTTTATTTTCGGTTTTCTACATTAATCCCTTATACTTATATTTACATTTCCTCCGAAACTTTACCCAAACTTAGTCTAATTACCTACTAAAAATTTCTCTAACTCTTGGAGCACATTTAATCACTCAATAAACCCTCAAAACCTTACATATTTTCACACACATACTTATAGGTTTATATTCTATGTTTTCCAAGCTTATATTGTCATCAAATACTTAATAAATGTGCCTAAACATTTAGCCACTATACAACCCATATTACAAAACTTAGATTACATTAAAATGTTCATATTACAACACTTATTTTTGCACCTAACAACACATATATTCCAGATTTTTTTTGTTACATAACATGTACTTAAACCTTATAAAAGTGACATATAAATCCTTAAATCATTGGCCCACCTAACCAAGTGTTCCTCCTTTAATTATAACTAATTAAGGACTAAACTAAACCATTTTAAGTGTGCTGTTTGTTTTTTTGAAAATACGGCAGCTACCTTAACTCCTCATAAACCAATTTGTTTTAAAGGCTAATTCTTGGACATATACTTAAGTATTCTTGGAGCGACTTTAAAACACTTAATTAAGCTTAACTTAACTCACCTTCTAATGCCCAAGATTAGCTCCCAAGTCTTCAAATGTACGACACCTATATTATAATATAAGGTTCATCTTGTTTTTGCTTAAACTTAATACTAATGATGTGTTTAAGGCGTTAGGGACTAGGTTTAATTACTTACCCTTCTTAAAATGTGTTTTTCCTCCCTTGTTTCCTCTTGTGTTTGCACCAGCTTCAAGGGAATCTTGGAGCTTCCATTCGGCCCCAACGCATGGAAGAGAATGAAGATCAATGTTAGGGTATTCAGGTATCTTAATATAGTTTGGAGAGATTAGGGTTTTAAGTATGAAAATTAGGTCTTAAGAGAGGAGTTTACCTTGCTCTCAAGGAAGAGTTTTTCTTCCCTTATTTTCGACAATGGCCTAGGAAGTGAATAGGATTAGTTCTCCTTGGTTAATCTAGGAATGAAAGATAGCTAGAGTATGAAAAGCTTTAGATTTCATGGCCTCGCCTTAGGAGATGTCTAGGTATTTTCGGAACCTCCTCAAGCTTGGTAAAACAAGGACCTTTGAGCATGGAAAAGCAAGGAAATTGTGTCAAAAGGGCTAGCATTTTCGGACATATAAATGCCCTAGGAAGACCGTAATTCACACAATCAAACCCTAATTCCAATTTAAATCAATCTCCCAAATCAAACTTAAATTCTGATTTGTACAACACCACTTGATCCAGAACTCTCGCACAACGTAATCCAAAACAAAATTCCAGAACTTGCACTACTGTTTCAATATCAGTTCGAACCCTCAGGAGCCCAAAATTTCGCAGACTACCAACAATTTCAGGAACCCTAAATTTCGGTTTTAGTAACAAGACTCAACTCACCATCCAAGGCTTAATTTTTGGACAATAAACAACATATGACTTAAATTTACCAAATAAAATTCAAATTTGTAACCTCTTCAAAAGTAGGTTCCAACCTCTGAAACTCTCGGCACCCTCCATTTTGATAAAACATGGCACCGCACTGTTTTTATTTTTGCTTCAAGCTTCGGGCTGATTCCAGGCTCGAGCATCAGCATGTTTGCTTCCCAGATTCCGGACTTACGCACTTAGGTAGGTGTGAATACAAGAAGAGAATGAAGAGGAGTAAGGTTGGGTCCAAATTGGATTTCGAATCCAGAAAAGAAACGAAAGGAGCACAGAACCGTCTGCCTCTTACCTCAGGTTTGGCGCGACACAAGAAGAGAATGAAGAAGGTCCCGCTCCTTGTTGGCGGCGTCAAACAACAAGAAGAGAAGAAGGCGTAGAGTTACATTCCTTGTTCAACCGTGGCGGAAACAACAAGCAAGAAGGGTACAGGTTTGTTCGCCAGACTAGGGTTCGAATGCATAGAATAGGAGGAGGTTGTTGAAGGAGAAAAGAAAGAGAGGAATGAAGAGGCGCCAGCATGTAGTGTTCCTCGATCGTTGCTAGGGTTCTTGAGTGGGGGAGGGAAGCGGAGAGTGGCGCAACGCTACATGATCCTTACCAGTTTGGGTTGTAATTAAACCGTAAATGAAGAGAAGGGATGAAGGGAGGCGATAGGCATGTATGTCTCTCGTTCAGGTTAGGGTTGTAAAACACCTGTGAGTGAAAAGATGAAGAGTGGGCTGGACTTATTAGGTCTAGTTTATTTTATTTTATGTTTGTACTGGACTGGACTGGGTGTATTAGTTAAAGGAAGGTTGGGCCGGCCCAGTCTTTGGCTGGTCGGCCTTTCTTTCTTTTTTTTTTTAAACGTTACATTCATAATGTCGTTTTTAACTCGTTTCTAATCCGTTTTTCGTGTCATTCATGACACGTCGTCCCGTTTAATGAGATGGATTTTTTTTGTAATCCCAAATATATATTTTCAAACAATAAATATTAATGTTATTTATACATTCCATTATTTAGTACTTAATTTCTAATTGGTTTGCGTTTCGCCATTTTAGGTAAAAACACGACGTCTTTTATTCTGATTCTTCAACCTATTTCCCAATGCCTCTAAAATTACCCAAATAACCTCGTAAGGTGTCTAAAACCTCATTTTCACTTCTAATATTTTTGTGACATGTTTTTCGGTGTAAAAATGATTAATTTTATTTTCAATTATATTTCTTTTCTAAAACCTCAATAATGTCGTTTTAGGTTTCGTTGACGTGTCCTAACGACTTCTTAGGGTATAATTAAATATTATATTATTCCCTTTTACTCACTTAAGGGTATTTAATTCCTTAATCTCTTTTTAATTACCTTTATTTAATTAATTCATGATTAATTAAAGTAATTAAGGTTTAGGATATTTCAATCAACCCCCCTTAAAAAGGACTTCGTCTCGAAGTCGCATTCCTTAATTTAAATAGTTCTAGAACATCTAGTTCCACACTGATCTAACTCTAGGGATCAGGTCCCGTATCTCAACAACAAAATCTCATAGTGCATGTCTAGCACATATAATCCCGATAATATTCACAATAATAACCACAAAGTGCAATAATGCACATGTACTTCAATTCATAGCGTAACAAAAATACGCAGAGAAACAATCATAGTGCAACAAGAGT
The DNA here is from genome assembly GCA_023374045.1 of Limonium bicolor. Taxonomy (NCBI): domain Eukaryota; kingdom Viridiplantae; phylum Streptophyta; class Magnoliopsida; order Caryophyllales; family Plumbaginaceae; genus Limonium; species Limonium bicolor. The sequence goes on along the minus strand of CM041777.1, from coordinate 460,631,259 downwards.
GCACAACAACCAGTATCATGCAAGATACATCATAAAATCTGAATAAAGTGCAACAATAGTGCACATTAACTAATCAGTACAATACAAATGCACATACAATCACAATATAAGTGATTCATCCACACAAATATTAATTTCGAATTCCTAGTATGTAAGTATACTTTTAGGGGTATAATAGTTTCTGTCCTATACCTCTCATACTATTTGTATGACATATATATTAGAGGTCAATCCATTCTATTGTATGGGGCCTCTAAAACCCAGTGGTAAAACCATAACAAAGGACTTTTCTCAGTCCACAACATTCACAAATACCCGCAGGCACACCGGTCTTATGACGAAGGACTTTGAGGTCCACGACCCCTTGGGAATAAAATACAACTACACCCTCGGGCACACCGGTCTAATGAAGAAAGACTCTATGGTCCACGACCCCTTAGGTAGTAGTTTTCCAAAAACATATCTTTGTTTTTACTGAATTAAAAGAAAATATTCAATTTACCAATACAACTCCAATCGAACTTCATGCTATACTTGGAGGTCAATATCTATCCCTAGGGTGATTAACTGTGGCCACTTATAGGGAGTTTCAAGAATCATTCGACCCTGATGTGATCAGTATCAGTGTAGAACTATCTTGTTACCCCAATTTGTGTTCGGTCTCCTTTGATTTGCGCGGAATCAAGTTCAACCTCCCACGTCAGTTTCAAACAATCAATTAATTAACAAGTTCCAATTTCCCATCGTTTCATAATTCAAGTCATAATCACAAAATTAATACATTTCAAGTATATCACTCATCTCCGAAACTATCCACATCAATCCATTTCCTAGCAACCATCCGTTTCCTATTGACTTCAATTCCCGTTATGCTCCATATCGGTTTCATGCCGACTCACCTATCTTAATATCACCCCATATGGTTTCATATACTATATCCATTACATGTATTCTCACAGTGTGGTTAATGAGGTACTCGCATCTTTTGTGCTAAGTAAGTACAACTCAAGGTAGGTATATATATTTTTATGTATCATACACATCGAACATTACAACAAATCCTTTTGTGTTATGCACACACTAGTTTACGTAATCAATACATAAGATATACTCTAAGTGATTTTTGCGCTCTACCCCCCTTAAAAAGGATTACGCCCACGTAATCAATAATATATCATCGTTGAAAGGTCTATGTATAAAGGGTTTTTATCTGTTTGTACGAATCTCACAATAGGGTTCGGTTCTAGCCTCTAAGGCTCCAGGTTACTTGGTAAAATATTTCATTTATTCTCCCACCTTCTTAGGTTATGCTGAACCTATGAGATATGGGCCCGCAAGCTTCTGCTGCGCGACCCTGATAACTTAGAGTTCTACTTGTTCCTTTCCCTTCTTCTTAAGGTATTGTTCATCCATCGTATCCCTATAATTCTGGGATTAAAGGTCTTCCAATCGACGCTTAATATCTCCTGTTACATGCGGACTTGATGGGTTATAGATAGTCTATCCATTGCTCTGGAGATTTTATGTTCATGCTTTTAGCGTACTCTTGGTTGTTGAATTGTTCCTTCTGACTAACCTTCGGTCTGAGGTTGACGATGACGTTTGGCCACAGCTTAGCATTCAGTGTTTCGCGCACCGCCTGACATTTCATCTCTCGGTAGTTCTAGTTCCTCCGAAATGTCTTCTCATCGACATAACCTTGCATTCTTTATGCATCGGCGTATATTTACACACTACTGGTTCCTCCCGACCTCAATCCAAGGTAATTCCTTCTATGACGTTCGTCGCTACGTTCTGCATTTCCACATTTAGTACGAATCTGATCTCTTGGCAGTTGAGTATTCTTGTTTCAAGGTCTATCACATCCACTTCTACGTTGATCCTCCTGGAATGCACTTCCAGTCCCTTATGTAAATGTACTAGGAATGAGAAATGCGCTGCTTGTGACATCTCTCCTCACATGGTCTAACCTACTATCATTAATTCACAGTCTGACTCCCAACCGATTTTCCATTCACATCATGTTTAATTCATAAATTGGTCTTCCATGTCAATGTTTGACAGTTACATGTGATGATCGCTTTCTTGTGCACCATGTACTTTTCCTTAGATAGGTATTGTTGCAAAGCTATCCACTATTGTTAGTCTTATCATTCGTGTATTGATCATTGATTCAATTCTTCAATAATTCAATCTAACGTCCACCTTTGTTCAATCCCTTTTTGGTGAAATGCACTAGAAGTTCTTAGGGTTCAAATATGCAGCTATTGTTGCGTTGTACTATCAGGTCGCTGTCTTTTAACACGAAGTTGATTGCTTCAGTTCAAATTCGTGTGTAGGTTAGCCTTCCTCATGTTCCTTCACTATTTATGGTTGTGTTTACCACCTGTTTGGCTGACTTAGAAATGAGTAATTCGTCTAGTTCACAAGTCCTTTTGAGCATTGGTCACTCCGCATTTATGTGTGGTCCCAATAGTTATTGCTTCCTTCCTTTCCTGGTAACTGGTTCTAGGTTCGATGGTACAGTTCTCTTCCGTTGTACATGTCCTTGGGACACCCCTAAGGAATTCTGGGGTTTATAGTTTCCATTCTCAATAGTTAAGTTATTTATTTCTTCCCTTCAATCGATGTGGCTCAGTTGGTTTGTTCTTCTCTCCACTGAAACATGTTGTTTCTCTTCCCTCAGTGGTGCCTTTACGGGCAATTTAATCTTAATAAGTTATAGGTTCTGCAATCGTTTATGTCTACAGTTGTAGTCGGTTCATGGCTTAGATATGCCCCTTTTTATCCTTCCTTGCGCGTTGAGCTCTGCTCATTTACAGGCTATTCCTTAACTTTCTAGTTCTCTGCATGCCTCCGAATCAACTTGGTTATACCTCTAAATGTCGTTCCGAACTCTATGCCAGGGTTGGTGCATCTTGCTTCCTTCATGGGTGTTCCTTCAAGTATTTTAGTGCTTGTTTACTGTCCGTCATTTTCCATCTTCTAGTCGAAGGTTTCTGGTTCTCTAATGACTTCACCAGTTGGTCGTTTGCGATGATGTGTTCACCCTTTAGACTTGAGTCTTCTCAGCAACTAAGGATATCTTCAGTTTAGGCATCGATCTTTCAGTGTTTGACTGGATATTTATTCTGGCTATCATGTGCTTTCCCACAATGCTTTATTCATCTTGTTGATGCTGACATCCTTAACAATTATACTTGGGTGTTATTAAGTGGGGCAGTTACATCGGCTAATGTTTATAGGTGTGTTGGGTTAGCTGTATTGACCTTGAGGTATGATGGTTTGAACTTTCCTCTTTAATATTGTAGTGTCTTCTGACCTTGGGTGGTTCATCGTTTAATTTCCTTCTCCTTTACTCTCCTTACTACGGTTTAATATCATCTTCAATGAAGAATGATCTTGGTGGTTGTCCTGAGAGTTTGTATCTGATTTCGTTGAAAATGCGGTATCATTTGTCTTCATAAAACCTTGTAACACCCTCCTTGTGGGTTGTTTCCTTCTTGGTTTGGCTCGTTCCCTTTGGGCTATATCATCTATTCTTCTTCCAATGTTTGGGAAACTGTTATATGTGTATGTATGTGTATGTGTATGTGTTAGGCATTGGTATTCTATTTCTCTGTCCAATTTGTTGGATGTTCCCTATTTGGTAAGTTTCAACTTTATGATTTCGGAATATTCTTTTAGGTAGGATTTCTTTGATTTTCCTTTTCGTTTCTTATCTTCGATGTTGGTGGGCTGTCTACAAGGTGTTTGTGATGGGGATTTGGTACTTCTTACCTGTCGTGTCTGAAGTTGGTGTCGTTCGTGTAGGTCCTTTGAGGTTCTAGGCTCACGCATTTAAGGTTGGAAATTGTTACTAGTAATTATAGTGTTGAGTAAGGCTGGCCAACTTGTCTCCCTGCTAACTGGTATGTCCCTTCAAATTTACAATGGTCAAGCTGTTAGGCTACTTCGAGTTCTCGTCTTCCTGATCTTTTGGGTTCTTAATCCAGTATTCATATTTTCCTAACTATAGCATGCTGCTCCTGGCCGTTACGGCTTCCTGTATAGTTTCGTTATGGCAGAACTTGCTATAGCAAGTGCGCCATGCAAGAGGGTTTCTCAGTATGCCATGTGGCGGTTACTGTGCATTCTCCTGGTCTCACCATACTTGGCATCTGTCTGCTCTTCCTTGCGCTCTCAATATTAGGAGGCTGACTGTCTAAGCCGCTCGTTGATCGTCCCTGGGTAAGATGGTTCCTTGTTAGGGCGTTCCTCCTTTTGAGGTGACCCTTATGTAGTGCGTTTCACCTTCATCTGTGCCCCTATTTGCACACATTTATTGCGGTTATAGGTTATCAACTTTTCCTTAGGCACTGCATTGCAGCCATACCTCGGAGTACCGTTCACATATGTTTCTTATTCGTCTGGGTTATCTCTGTCCGGTCTTCGTAACCTTCTTGATTTGTGGAGGCTTGGGTTACTCACTTTAGAGTAGACTTTCATGTGGTCTTCACCATGTATGGTATTGTTTCGCTGTTATGCTCCATTGGACATCTGTCATGGGTTCCTGTAGCTTCTTTTCCCTTTCTACCACGCTTGGTAGTTGATAAGTGCAAAACTTATAGACTTTTAGGGTTTAAATACCTTATGAATTGCAATATCTGAAACACATGTTTCCCACTTATTATGCGTTTTTTCCTAAGATTTATGTTTTGACATGAACTAATGCATTTTATATGTTCAATGTAGGAACAAGCCATGTAATTAAGTAGATTTACTCATGAGGATTTCAACTCAACAAACGGGGATTAAATTGGAGCTCAAACGAAGATTTTAGAGGGAAAATAATTCTCGTCCGGACCTGTGTCCGGACATACAGGTCCGGAGGCAACACCTGGAAGCAAGCTCCGCACAGCGTCGACATGTCCGAACCTGCAGGTCCGGACGCTGGTTCGGACACGTCGGTAAATTCAGCAAACAGAGCTGCATCGACATGGTGTGAAAGGATAAATTAATTTTATCCTTTCACACGCCTATTCCACCGACTTACCCTTCTTTTTTACCCCATTATCACTACAAATATACCTATAACCCTCCATTAATAGATATCTCATTCCACCCTCAAACTTATGCCATTTTTCCTCCACAAAATTACCATTACCTCTCAAAAAATCATACATCCCATCTACATAATGTCCACATAAAATCCACACAGCACCTCATCCCATAAAAACATTCCATTTCCATACCGTTATTCTGTCCAACCTCTGTCCAAAATATTAGCAGTCAAAATAGTGGAGCTGAATTAATTATCGTTTCCAGATGATTTCTTTTACTTCTTATTCTGTCTTCTTTTTAATTATGTTGGGCTAAGAGGATATACTCCGGGTGAAGGTTAAATTATAGTTTGTTTAATTATGTAATCTATATTTTTACCGGTTTAATTAAATACAGTTTGTTACGATTAAAGCTTATCTCTCGCCTTTTTAATAAATTTCATGAATTTATTAAAATGCTTTACAAAGTCTATTTTGATCAGATCAGTGATAAATAGACAGGTTAATTAATAGATAAATCCATGGAAAACTTATTTTGATTAAATAAGTTAGTATTTTCAGATGCAAAATATAATTCCTCGCACTTAATCCGTTTACATGTGTTTTGCTCGAATCTAGATTAGATCGAGCATGTTCTGGTAAACGAGTCCTTTCGAGTCTATGATTTAGCCCTTAAGATAATAACAGGAATTTTGCCAAACTATTAAAATAAAACCGGTAGAGATAGCATAATTAATCAGATTATATAAACCTGAATCCAGAGTCCCGTTTAATTTATCTTCCACTCAGTTAATTTTATCTGCTATTTTACTTTATAAAAACAAGTCAATTAATTCCCCCCTTTTGTGACAAAGCTTAGGTATTATATTATTTCACTATAAGTCCCACGGTTCGATACCCGGGCACTTCTGTCTTACTATACTACTGCGACCGGGATTTGTTTGCAGCCCGACAAATATTTTGAGTTATTAATTTCTTTCTCAATTGTTTTAAATACACCAGTTCCAACCACTCACATTATCCTGTCTGCAATAGTGCTTCCCCCTTGCTTGTCAGGCAGGGTTTTATCGACTGCTACGCATGTCGACCCAAGTTGCCAATAAAATTGGTCTTTCTAAAGGTATGATTACATTGGCAGCATCTCTAAACTTTGCGCTCCAGTCAAAACTTCAGGTCTTAGAACTATTATATAGTAAAGTTTTCTTCCCAAATTGATTGTATAACATTTAGTAAATGCCAGATCGGGTTTTCCCGAGTAAAAGGAGACTTTCTGCCTCTCTGTCATTCTTTCCCTGAATAATTCAAACTAGGGATGTAGAGGGTGGGCGTAGGTGTCTGTATATATATATATATATCCAGTAATCACTTGGGAAAAATCCTAACTAATGCGCCTTTCGCACTACTCACAACCCCTAACCCACTATTAGAATTCCTAAACTCGGTATTTCGAGTCATCGGAGCGTAACTACGCTCTGATACCACTTTTTTGTAACACCCCAACTTTAAATCCCGTACTCAGCGTTTAATGAATTCGAACATAAACAACAAACCGCATAGGATATAACTCAAACAATATTGGTGTTACCGCCGCCAGTCACCCCCGTGACTGACAAGGCCTTCCCATCCAAAATGTTACGGTCTGAATGACTGGAAATACAATACCAATCTCCTTAAAATACATACCGAGTCACTAAGCCTTAATTAACACAACACAAGTCTAATAATATCTCTAACCAACATTAACATAACCCGTACGTCGTCTACCCACTACGCTCCACTTGAAGCTCTCCAGTTCAGTACCTGAAAATGGGGTGCCCGAAGGCTCAGCAAACTACACTGGTATGATAACGTGTAGCCCACGTGCGACCGGGCTACACTCAACTAATTGGTCGGATGAACATGCGGTTAATTTATTAACAGACATGCATATATAATGAAATACTGTAAACACTCAGCATGCCAATCACATAGTCAACCAATAATCAACGGGTGATCCTACTCAATGGGATCAAATCGTCACGACAGAGTTAGCATTCTTTCATCTCTTAACCTTAATTTAAGTTTTAATCCTTCAGTCCTCCCGTGCCTTTCTCTTCTCGATTAGTGCAATCCTCTCATTGGTATTGTTTATGTTCAGATACTCTTCCTTGCAATCCACACAACGGGATCATGTATATACATCTTAATGTTCTCGAGACAGTCTGAATTTTGAGACTGCTTACAATTTTAACTTAGGGCAGGTGGCCCGTACCAAGTGAACGCTACACATCACAAACCAATAATTTGTGCCGATAGTGGCATATATACATAACTTTATATACATATAACTCACCCCTGTCAATGATCATGTGCCAAAGACGGGGAGCCAATCGCTTGGCTCCGGGGCAGCGCAGTCCGTAGACGCACTCCAACGAGGTTGGTTCTGTTATCGGTACCATCCTCTCAATCCAATAAACACGCGTGCCCGGTCTACCCGGATCTTCTCGTTCCCCCAATAGTTAGCGTTAGCCAAATTCTTATAATCTCTTCCTTTGTTACTTCAGGACATCACTTTGATGTCGTTAACAATTAATGAGGGAGTTTACAGTTAATATCACACTCATATAAATCCATCCTCTTAATCTTCCCGAATTCTCCATCCATAATCCAACTCATTCCCTTGTGTGTTAGACTACTCTACTGTGTAGTTAGTAGCGCGACAGATATAAAGACGAGGTAACATCACACAATCATACAACATCAACAATAGTCCAATTTACATGCTTTAATCTTGGGGGTCATTTTTCACACAGACAACTAGCACACAAGCCGAGTATAACTCGGTAGCAAGCATGCTACAAGAAACCATACCTTGGCCTAATAGACGCCCGCCTAACTTCGTCTAGCAATCCCGGCTATCCAATACGAATCCCGCCTATAATTTATTAACCAAATGTGTCAATAATTCATCCGGTTATTTGTTTACTTATGAAACGTTTTTCTTCGTCTTTATCCTTACGTGCATGTGCATGCACTTCATGCATTTACGCACTAATTCCAAAAACCGCATCGCAATGTGATTACTGTTTATTACTATTTCTTCCATCCCGTATTCTTATTGTAATGACGGTATCATTTATTTATCATATAGTTTTTTTCCATAAGACTTATAATAGTATGGTAATTTACTTTCAATTACCTTCATGATTTCATGTGTACATGTTATTTTATTTCCATTTGACTTATTTTAAAATCCTTAAATGTATACACACGTATTACTTAAATTTTATGCTTATAATTGTCTATACGAATTAACAACTTTAAAACGAATACCATTAAAAAGGATTACGCCCACGTAATCAATAATATATCATCGTTGAAAGGTCTGTGTATAAAGGGTTTTTTTTTTCGGTTTGTACGAATCTCACAATAGGGTTCGGTTCTAGCCTCTAAGACTCCAGGTTTCTTGGTAAAATATTTCATTTATTCTCCCACCTTCTTAGGTTATTCTGAACCTATGAGATATGGGCCCGCAAGCGTGTGCTGCGCGACCCTGATATCTTAGAGTTCTACTTGTTCCTTTCCCTTCTTCTTAAGGTATTGTTCATCCATCGTATCCCTATAATTCTGGGATTAAAGGTCTTCCAATCGACGCTTAATATCTCCTGTTACATGCGGACTTGATGGGTTATAGATAGTATATCCATTACTCTGGAGATTTTATGTTCATGCTTTTAGCGTACTCTTGGTTGTTTGAATTGTTCCTTCTGACTAACTTTCGGTCTAAGGTTGACGATGACGTTTGGACACAGCTTAGCATTCAGTGTTTCACGCACCGCCTGGCATTTCATCTCTCGGTAGTTCTAGTTCCTCCAAAATGTCTTCTCATCGACATAACCTTGCATTCTTTATGCATCGGCGTATATTTACACACTACTGGTTCCTCCCGACCTCAATCCAAGGTAATTCCTTCTATGACGTTCGTCGCTACGTTATGCATTTTCGCATTTAGTACGTATCTGATCTCTTGGCAGTTGAGTATTCTTGTTTCAAGGTCTATCACATCCATTTCTACGTTGATCCTCCCGGAATGCACTTCCAGTCCCTTATGTAAATGTACTAGGAATGAGCAATGCGCTGCTTGTGACATCTCTCCTCGCATGGTCTAACATACTGTCATTAATTCGCAGTCTGACTCCCAACCGATTTTCCATTCACATCATGTTTAATTCATAAATTGGTCTTCCATGTCAATGTTTGACAGTTACATGTGATGGTCGCTTTCTTGCGCACCATGTACTTTTCCTTAGATAGGTATTGTTGCCAAGCTATCCACTATTGTTAGTCTTATCATTCGTGTATTATTCATTGATTCATTTCTTCAATAAGTCAATCTAACGTCCACCATTGTTCAATCCCTTTTTGGTGAAATGCACTGGAAGTTCTTAGGGTTCAAATATGCGGCTATTGTTGCGTTGTACTATCAAGTCACTGTCTTTTAACATGAAGTTGATTGCTTCAGTTCAAATTCGTGTGTAGGTTAGCCTTCCTCACATTCCTTCACTATTTATGGTTGTGTTTACCACCTGTTTGGCTGACTTAGAAATGAGTAATTCGTCTAGTTCACGAGTCCTTTTGAGCATTGGTCACTCCGCATTTATGTGTGGTCCCAATAGTTATTGCTTCCTTCCTTTCCTGGTAACTGGTTCTAGATTCGAGGGTACAGTTCTCTTCCGTTGTACATGTCCTTGGGACACCCCTAAGGAATTCTGGGGTTTATAGTTTCCATTCTCAATAGTTAAGTTATTTATTTCTTCCTTTCAATCGATGTGGCTCAGTTGGTTTGTTCTTCTCTCCACTGAAACATGGTGTTTCTCTTCCCTCGGTGGTGCCTTTAATCTTAATAAGTTATAGGTTCTGCAATCGTTTATGTCTACAGTTGTAGTCGGTTCATGGCTTAGATATGCCCCTTTTTATCCTTCCTTGCGCATTGAGCTCTGCTCATTTACAGGCTATTCCTTACTTTCTAGTTTCTGCATGCCTCCAATCAACTTATTACCTCTAGATGTCGTTCCGAACTCTATGCCAGGGTTGGTGCATCTTGCTTCCTTCATGGGTGTTCCTTCAAGTATTTCAGTGCTTGTTTACTGTCCGTCATTTTCCATCTTCGAGTCGAAGGTTTCTGGTTCTCTAATGACTTCACCAGGTGGTCGTTTGCGACGATCTCTTTGCCCCTTTAGACTTGAGTCTTCTCAGCAACTAAGGATATCTTCAGTTTAGGCATCGATCTTTCGGTGTTTGACTGGATATTTATTCCGGCTATCATATGCTTTCCCACAATGCTTTATTCATCTTATTGATGCTGGCATCCTTAACAATTATACTTGGGTGTTACTAAGTGGGGCAGTTCAATCGGCTAATGTTTATAGGTGTGTTGGGTTAGCTGTATTGACCTTGAGGTATGATGGTTTGAACTTTCCTCTTTAATATTGTAGTGACTTCTGACCTTGGGTTGGTCGTCATTTAATTTTCTTCTCCTTTACTCTCCTTACTGCGGTTTAATATCATCTTCAATGAAGAATGATCTTGGTGGTTGTCCTGGGAGTTTGTATCTGATTTCGTTGAAAATGCGGTATCATTCGTCTTCATAAAACCTTGTAACACCCTCTTTGTGGGTTGTTTCCTTCTAGGTTTGCCTCGTTCCCTTTGGGCTATATCATCTATTCTTCTTCCAAGGTTGGGAAACGGTTATGTGTAGTATGTGTATGTGTATGTGTATTGTTAGGGTCATTGGTATTCTAGTTCTCTCGTCCAATTTGTTGGACGTTCCCATTTGGTAGTTTCACTTTATGTTTCGGAATATTCTTTTTGTAGGATTTCTTTGATTTTCCTTGTTCTTATCTCGATGTTGGTGGGCTGTCTTCAAGGTGTTTGTGATGGGATTTGGTACTCCTTACTGTCGTGTCTGCAGTTGGTGTCGTCGGTGTAGGTCCATTGGGTTCTAGTGCACGCATTTAGGTGAAATTGTTACTGTAATTATAGTGTTGAGTAAGGCTGGCCAACTGTTCTCCCTGCTAACTGGTATGTCCCTTCAAATTTACAATGGTCCAAGCTGTTAGGCTCCTTCGAGTTCTCGTCTTCTTGATCTTTTGGGTTTCAATCCGTATTTATATTTTTCCTAACTATAGCATGCTGCTCCTGCCGTTACGGCTTCCCTGTTATAGTTTTCATTGTGGCAGCACTTGCTATAGCAAGTGCGCCAGCAAGATGGTTTTCTCAATACGCCCATGTGGCGTTACTGTGCATTCTCCTGGTCTCACCATACTTGCATCTGTCTGCTCTTCCGCGCCTCTCAATATTTGTGGGCTGACTGTCTAAGCCGCTCGTTTGATCGTCCCTGGTAAGATGGTTCCTTGTTAGGGCGTTCTCCTTTTGAGGTGACCCTATGTAGTGCGTTCCCTTCATCTGTGCCCCTATTTGACACATTTAATTACGGTTATAGTATCAACTTTTCCTAGGCACTGCATTGCAGCCATACCTCGGAGTACCGTTCGCATATGTTTCTTATTCGTCTGGGTTATCTCTGTCCTGTCTTCGTAACCTTCTTGATTTGTGGAGGCTTGGGTTACTCACTTTAGAATAGACTTTCATGTGGTCTTCACCATGTATGGTATTGTTTCGCTGTTATGCTCCATTGGACATCTGTCATGGGTTCCTGTAGCTTCTTTTCCCTTTCTACCGCGCTTGGTAGTGCTTCCCCCTTGCTTGTCAGGCAGGGTTTTATCGACTGCTACGCATGTCGACCCAAGATGCCGATAAAATTGGTCTTTCTAAAGGTATGGTTACATTGGCAGTGTCTCTAAACTTTGCACTCCAGTCAAAACTTCAGGTCTTAGAACTATTATATAGTAAAGTTTTCTTCCCGAATTGATTGTATAACATTTAGTAAATGCCAGATCGGGTTTTCCCGAGTAAGAGGAGACTTTCTGCCTCTCTGTCATTCTTTCCCTGAATAATTCAAACTGGGGATGTAGAGGGTGGGCGTAGGTGTCTGTATATATATATCCAGTAATCACTGGGGAAAAATCCTAACTAACGCGCCTTTCGCACTACTCACAACCCCTAACCCACTATTAGAATTCCTAAACTCGGTATTTCCAGTCATTAGAGCGTAACTACGCTCTGATACCACTTTTTTGTAACACCACAAATCTAAATCCCGTACTCAACGTTTAATGAATTCGAACATAAACAACAAACCGCAGCGGATATAACTCAAACAATAATAAGTGTTACCGCCGCCAGCCACCCCCGTGACTGACAAGGCCTTCCCATCCAAAATGTTACGGTCTGAATGACTGGAAATACAATACCAATCTCCTTAAAATACATACCGAGTCACTAAGCCTTAATTAATACAACACAAGTCTAATAATATCTCTAACCAACATTAACATACCCGTACGTCGTCTACCCACTACGCTCCGCTTGAAGCTCTCTAGTTCAGTACCTGAAAATGGGGTGCCCGAAGGCTCAGCAAACTACGCTGGTATGATAACGTGTAGCCCACGTGCGACCGGGCTACACTCAACTAATTGGTCGGATGAACATGCGGTTAATTTATTAACAGACATGCATATATAATGAAATACTGTAAACACTCAGCATGCCAATCACATAGTCAACCAATAATCAATGGGTGATCCTACTCAATGGGATCAAATCGTCACGACAGAGTTAGCATTCTTTCATCTCTTAACCTTAATTTAAGTTTTAATCCTTCAGTCCTCCCGTGCCTTTCTCTTCTCGATTAGTGCAATCCTCTCATTGGTATTGTTTATGTTCAGATACTCTTCCTTGCAATCCACACAACGGGATCATGCATATACATCTTAATGTTCTCAAGACAGTCTGAATTTTGAGACTGCTTACAGTTTTAACTTAGGGCAGGTGGCCCGTACCAAGTGAACGCTACGCATCACAAACCAATAATCTGTGCCGATAGTGGCATATATACATAAATTTATATACATATAACTCACCCATGTCAATGATCATGTGCCAAAGACGGGGAGCCAATCGCTTGGCTCCGGGGCAGCGCAGTCCGTAGACGCACTGTAACGAGGTTGGTTCTGTTATAGATACCATCCTCTCAATCCAATAAACACGCGTGCCCGGTCTACCCGGATCCTCTCGTTCCCCCCAATAGTTAGCGTTAGCCAAATTCTTATAATCTCTTCCTTTGTTACTTCGGGACATCACTTTAATGTCGTTAACAATTAATGAGGGTGTTTACAATTAATATCACACTCATGTAAATCCATCCTCTTAATCTTCCTGAATTCTCCATCCATAATCCAACTCATTCCCTTGTGTGTTAGACTACTCTACTGTGTAGTTAGTAGCACGACAGATATAAAGACGAGGTAACATCACACAATCATACAACATCAACAATAGTCAATTTACTTGCTTTAATCTTGGGGGTCGTTTTTCAGACAGACAACAAGCACACAAGCCGAGTATAACTCGGTAGCAAGCATGCTACAAGAAACCATACCTTAGCCTAATAGACGTCCGCCTAACTTCGTCTAGCAATCCCGGCTATCCAATACGAATCCCGCCTATAATTTATTAACCGAATGTGTCAATAATTCATCCGGTTATTAGTTTACTTATGAAACGTTTTCCTACGTCTTAATCCTTACATGCATGTGCATGCACTTCATGCATTTACGTACTAATTCCAAAAACCGCATCGCAATGTGATTACCGTTTATTACTATTTCTTCCATCCCGTATTCTTATTGTAATTACGGTATCGTTTATTAATCATATAGTTTTTTTCCATAAGACTTATAATAGTATGGTAATTTACTTTCAATTACCTTCATGATTTCATGTGTACATGTTATTTTATTTCCATTTGACTTATTTTAAAATCCTTAAATGTATACACACATATTACTTAAATCTTATGCTTATAATTGTCTAAACGACTTAACAACTTTACTAATTCCTTAATGGTATTCATAGGTCACGTATTGTCTTAAATATTTTTATAACTTTCATTATTTATAATCCTTCTCTAAGCAACCTTTCAATGTTTACACATTAATTTCTTATACTTACATACCTATAGTTTTAATTTCATAATTCCTTAAATCAAGATTTCTTCTCCAATTCCTCCAAATATCCACATAGGATTTATTACAATTTTAATTCGAATGGAACAACTATATTTTCGGTTATTTACATCATAACTCCAATAATTTATAAACTTTACATTCCACTTCTAATTACATTATATTATACAGTTTTATATCCTTGCTTAATCAAATTATGTCTCCACCCCTAAAATTTCGGTATTTATTATTTGAACACCATAACTTTCAAAAATTACAATCCAGCCCCATTTATTTTCGGTTTTGCACTAGACTTTTCTATAATTATATTTTGACCCCATAATTCTTATAATATTTACATATGTGTCATTATTACCGTATGACCTATAGTTTTAATATTTCCTCCTAGTAAATCCCAATTCCACCCCAATATTTTTGGTAATTATCCAACAGCCCCTATATTAATTCGGTTATGCCCCTAATTTTCTTTAAATTACATCTCCACCCCAAAACTTCTATAAACTTAACATTTTATGTTATAACTCTTTTCTAATCCCAAATTTTGGTCAATGCCTTGACCAACCCTATATTTAATCTCCAATACACTCATATGCCCATACTTTCATGAAGCTCACGGTTTGCCCCCATCTTTATCATAACTACCTTTTGACCACATAAATTTCCTAAACTTTACAAATGACCACTACTTACATTTGTCTTATAATTGTAACTCTATAATTATTTGATTTTTCATTGTTACCCCTACTGTTTTCGGAAATGACTTTCCAGCCCCCATCTATTTTTATTTTTGGTTTTCTACATTAATCCCTTATACTTATATTTACATTTCCTCCCAAACTTTACTCAAACTTAGTCTAATTACCTACTAAAATTTCTCTAACTCTTGGAGCACATTTAATCACTCAATAAACCCTCAAAACCTTACATATTTTCACACAGATACTTATAGGTTTATATTCTATGTTTTCCAAGCTTATATTATAACACCCCAACCGCTAATCCTTATATTATCCTCTAACCGTTCCCATAATTACTATACATGCAGCGGAATACTTACTCCTGGCGGGTGATACAACGCCGTTAGTCATTCCAAGACTAACAAGGCTACTACTACTTACAGTGACGGTCTGACTATTAGAATATACCGAGTAAATAAATCCTTACAATACATTACCAATTACCTACTTAAACTTTGATTACCGAGTATCCGAAATATATAAATTACATTCCAAGCCTATTCCCAAAATTACGAGTTAGTACATCTACTCATTTCTACAATCACAAATTCATTATCCAAAAAGGTGTACCACATGGTACACCGACTTCTCAAAAAGGTCTAAGCCGTGTACAACTCAGTACACCATTCCAATCCTACTAACTACTCAAAGGAATTCATTCCGGTCCTTACTCGACCATCACGCCTCGCGGGTACCTGTAAAATAAAAACAGTGCCCCAAGGGGCTCAGCTTACGCTGCATATGATAGCCACATACCCCGCGTACTAGCGAGGGTACGCCAACTTTTTGGTCGAATACATGCGGTTCGTTTCATTCATACATACATACATGCTCTTATACGATACAATACATTCATTCCACCAAACATGCCTACATTCAAGGCATACAAGGAAGACATTACAAGTTGACCTTTCATACTTACATCATACTTACCGCAATACGGAGATACACTTCTCCAATACATACACAAGGCTTGTTAGCTCCTTTACACACCCGGGTTAATCGGGTGTCCGTTACTCTTTTACTCAAGGTCAACGACTTACACTAGTCAAGACCAATACACATACAATACTTTACTTCTTACTTACTTTACTCAAGTCAAGTCGGTATGACCTCCGGGCAGGGACTACTACATCCCACCACCGGGCTTTAGGGTGGCCCACTAATCCAGGATGCTACCCATTTAAGGGGTTTGGTCCATGGAAAAGATTACAGCTAGGATTCGGGTCCAACCTCTTGTGTTTCCTTATCCTCACGCGTGGCCGAAACTATATCGGACTTCTATTCATTCCATTTACTCAATACTCATGTTAGGAGTTAGGTGGTTAGGAATTAGCAGAAGTCATTGCACCCATACAAAGGGTTAATACACTACACATGTACACATCCATATACACATACACTTTATTCTCATCCATACATTTCATGAATTATACAAACTAAATGTTCAAGAGAATACAATAAGAACAATATAGTTCAAACACAATTAAGTGCAATAAAAATCCGATTCATGCATTTATCTTATTTGAGTGATCACATAAGCACACAAATCGGGGTAACCAAGTTAGGATACAGAGCATGAGAAAATCATACCGTACACTGTCGTATTCATACTACCGGGTTCCTTCGGTGTTCAACAATTTGATTCCTATACATACATGAAGTTGTATGATCAATGATCCATTATCGATCCAACTTATTCCTTCATTAATACTTCTAATGTATACTTACTACTTCTTTACATTCATAATGGATTATGAAAAACCATTATTTTCTTATTACTCCTTAAACTTGCTTTCCTACTCATGTACTTACTTTCTTACCTTTACTACTTCATTGATGGTGTACTACTATATATATATATATACATATGTGTATAGACATATATATATACACATATATATACACATATGATTACTATAATCATTTTTTTTGTTTTGACTCGACCGACCTTACCCAGGGTCGGACCCAAGGTCGGTCGAAGTCAGTAAGATTCATCGCTGGAAAATTCTGGCCCGACCGACCTTGCAAGTCCGGTCCCCAAGGTCGGTCCAAGTCAGTAAGTCCTGGTTTCGAAAATCTAAGACTCAACCGACCTTGCAAGGTAGGTCCCAAGGTCGGTCCAAGTCAGAGAGTTTCTGGGTTCAAATTTTAAGCTTCGACTGACCTTGCCAAGTCCGGTCCCAAGGTCGATCGAAGTCAGTGACTTCTGGTTCTACCATTTTACGACTCGACCGACCTTGGAAAGTTCGGTCCCAAGGTCGGTCGAAGTCAGAAGACTTCCCGTCTTTGTAATTCAAGGCTCGACCGACCTTGCAAGTTCGGTCCCAAGGTCGGTCCGGCCCAGTACTTCAGTTTTAAAATCTGTTTTCAGTTTCTTACTTTCCTATTGCTTCCCTAACCTCAACCAATACATCCCCACATGATTTAGCACTAATTAAACCCTCTAAATCACCTTAGTTCATCCATCAAACTCATTACTCAATCCTAGATTCACTTACACATTTTTCCTCATTTCATTCCAACACTTATACTAGTTTTCATTTCACTAATGCTACAGATTTTGTTCTTCCCTCTTATGCTACAGATTTTCACCTTAACTTCTATCCTTCAATACTCCCTCAACTAATGCCACTCCTAGCATTCAAAATGCATTACTTTACATCCTAGTTCTTCTCATTACCTAAGTCCTTCTCAAATCTGTTTTCAAGGTATCAAACACTCACTTTAAACTCTCCAATTACACCTAGTTACTTCCTAGGTTATTTCCTCTTCTTACACACTAAGTCCTCTAGTTTCTAGACAAATTTGGACATAATTACATCCCGCACCCATGTGGTTTAGCGTATTTTAAAAAAACACCCACGTAGTTTAGATATTTACTTTGCGCACCCACGAACTCTTCTCCGTTTTATGTCCGTCACCAACAAACCCATTTCCGTCCATGCTCTCCACGTGTGTGTTTGTGAGTGGCTGGTAGCATGAGCCGGTTTTATGTTAGTGAAAACCGGTTCTTCCCCTCAATCTAATTCACTCACTCACCTAAAATCGTCACTCTGCTCTTCTTCATTCTCCCGACTGTCGACTTTCTTCCCGATTTTCCACCCATTTCTCTTGTTCGACAGTGGAGGGAATCGCCATCTTCTTCTTTGCGCCTCATCCCTGCTCTACTGTCTTCTCATACCCTAGGTGGGTGGTACACTCTGTTCCCGACATTTTAGGGTTTCGTTCTCTTCTGTCGCTTGGTTTACAATTTTAGGGTTTTGTTGATATTCATTCTCTCGTCTCGGTTGCATGTCGATTTTTACTGATGATTCATTCTCCTCTATACTATGGGTGGCATTTCGATTTTTTGCTTATGTACACTGGCTTTGTGTACATTGTTCTGTAATCCACTCCTTTGTTCATTTCCCTGGGTTGCTGAAGCGAATATGGGTTGCTCAATGTTGCTCCTGACCAAATGTAACGTAGAATGTTCACATTTATTTGTTATCAGTTGAAGCGGCATTGATGGGGACCCTTTGTTGCTCCTTCCCAGTCGTGAGATGATATATGGAGTTTTTTTTGTTATATGATAACTACTGAACTGTGGCATTGGTGAAGCCCTTTGATGATGGCCAATATGGCATGGATGAAGCCCTTTAATGCTTATATTAGTGAACTGCTTTGTGAATTGAACTGGTTATGAGCATGATGCTTTCGTAATCCCCTTTTGTTCAGTTGAAGCGGCATTGGGTATAACCCACTGTTGCTCCTGATTTCTGAAAAGGAGATTAGAAGCTAGGCATGCTTCAATTTACAGTTCATTCATTACGTTAGTATGCTAATATTAGTTTGCATTAGCTGTGATGATGGGCATTATGCCAAATCTGAGCTCACCATTTGCAAGAGCAATGATGACAACTCTTTGGTCTGAGCTCAGTGAGTTTGTGGTTCTTTTTCTCATCCTTTCCACCTGTTTTTACTAGTATGTCTTCATCAAGCAACAAGAATAGTGAGAGTCGCTTCACGTTCGCTAATGTGAAGTGCAAATGCAAAAAGAATGCAAAGCTTTACGTTGCAGATACTAGTGACAACCCGTTGAAGTTGTTCTATCGGTGTGACTGTCCTCATGGGCTATTCAAGTGGTGGAACGAAAAGGAATTGAACAGGCATCTGTTGAGCGAGAAGTGGTACGGAGAAGAGGTAGATAGCCCCAGTGTGGATCTGTTGAAGGTTTTAGAAGAAATTAGAGATATGAAACAAGAGTTGAATGATTTGAAGGTTTTTGTACTGAGGCAAAGGGAGGGTTGTAAGGCTAACGCTTGTAGCACTTTTATGGGTGTGTATGTCATTGTATTTGTGATTACTTTTCTGATTATTAGAGTTGTTTAGGTAATGGTCTTGGGTGGAAAATTGCAAGTGTAGCAGACTTGTGTACTACATCTTTTGTGTGTCTGAAGATCAATGGATGTGTCTTGATGTTAATGCAATTCAAAAACAGTGTGTAAAGTTCCTTATTAATGCAATTTCATTTCATATTCGTTGCCTTGACCATTGAATCAAAGTTGGTGTTGTAAAGTAACACTTTTGCAGATTACAACATACAGAATGAATATGCTCTTTGGCAAAATAATACACAGGCATAATAACAAACGGGGAAAGTAATACACAGGCAATATATTACTTGTCATTTGTCAGACAGAAACTGCTCTTTGACAAACAGAAGAAGTGTACTTTGGCAGACAGACAGAAATTGCTAAGCTTTTTCATAGACAGAAACTGCTCACTGGCAGCATAACATTCGTTAACATCACAAAATATTCAGGGTACATCATTGTATCTTCATGAGAAGGAAATAACATACTAAAGCGCTTCTGTAGAGTACAACCAAGTTTGCTTCACATTGCAGACAAGTGTCCCCATCAAAAAACTAGTAACTACTACAACAAAATTCTAGAAACACAACTTTGCGCAGCAACTACAAGTACAAATCAGCTTCCTTCCTTCAGCTTCCTTCAGCTCCCTTCATCACACTAAACAAACAGAAAAATTCATATTAGTACACATGCAACATAAATACATGAGTTAACATGAAATAGTACACAATTACAGATTATTAAACTTATTCAAGAAAGGCTTACATTGTTGTACAAACTACTAGTGCTTCTTTCTTGAAGATGATCTAACTGGTGCAGTCACCACTCTCCTTTTCCTTGGCTTTATACCCCCTACAACCCCTTCTGTAGTCTCTTGCGTTGCATGTGCTTCAGCTTGAGTAGCACCACTCCCATCCCCACTTTCTATGACAGGCAGTAGACCTTCACCTTGACCCAAAGATCTAACAGTTTGGGCTGAGCAAGTTCTAGAGTTATGCCCCCTCTGTTTGCATTTGGCGCAAGTAACATGGCTTGATCTTTTAGGGTTAGGCCTAGACTCACCTTCTTCTCTCCTTCTATTTTTTTTGGGTCTACCAGGCAACTTCCTAAGAAAGGGTGGAGAAAGTATTTGTAGACCTACAGGTTCAGGCCAGATCGAATGGTCTGGGATAGGGGAGATGGCCCTCTGATATGTCATGGCATATGTTGACATTGAAAAGAATGGATCTACAAACAACTCTTTGTCCATCCTCTTCCAGTTGAGAATGGCACAAGCATGTTTACATGGTATTCCACTTTGATCCCAAGCCATACAATCACAATGTTTGTCACGTAGGTTAACAATGTAGTGCCTACTCAGTTCTGTTACTTCAAATTCATGCTCACTGCTAGCTGTGTGCCCACACCTACAACCTGCCCTTGTATTCTTGTACAACATTTTCTTAGCATATGGTGTAACTTTCCCATTCATCTTTCTGATGGACTCTCTCCTTGCATTAAGCTTTTTCATTAAAGTTCTTCTCAGTCCTTCCAGAAGAGCAAATATTGGGCTACCCCTAATGCTAGACAATTTACTATTGAAAGACTCCACAAAGTTAGATGTTGTCTCAATCACTCTCACCTCCCTGGGCATATGATATCTAACCCACAAGTTGTAGTCCACCTCCCTTAGATATCTAAAAGCCCCTAGAGAAGTTTCTTCAATTTTTTTGAGCACGTCTTTAAGTGCAGACTGGGTATAACACTGTGCAGCTTCCCAAAACAAATTTCTTAACAAAGTACCTATGGTGCAACATTCAAATGTTAGGACACTACTATAACAGAAGTGACAAAAGAATGTAGTAGTACTATAAAGGAAAACAGTACAGTACTTGAACAGAAGTGAAAACATAATGTAATAGTACTGTAAAGGAAAACAATACTTGAACAAAAGTGAAAACATAATATAATAGTAGTATAAAGGAAAACAGTAATTGTACCTGGATTTTCTTTCTTGAAATTGGCATACAAATGCCTACAGCATATCCTCCTTGTCGCCTCTGGTAAGACAGCTTCAAGAGCAGGCTCAACCCCCTATAACAATAAAAAGGCATTAGCAACTACATAGTGTATGGATGGTACACAACTAGCAAAAACAGAACAATAGGAAATATGTAACCAATTACCTTTTGCCTATCAGATATGATAACCCATGTCCTCCTCACATTCTCATCAGCGATCAGCCTTAAGTTACTGAAAATATAAGTCCATGTCTCTGTTGTTTCACTAGGGACAATTGCAAAAGCAATTGGAAATATTCCATTGTTAGCATCTAGAGACACAGCACTCAACAACACTCCACCATAAGGTCCCTTTAGATGGCAACCATCCACGCCAATAAAAGGCCTACAACCTCTAAGGAAACCTTCCTTCAGTGCACTAAAACAGATAAACAACTTGGAGAATGTTGGTGGCCCATTGGCATACTCTTGATATTTCAAGTCTATGATAGACCCAGGATTCCTCTCAAGAGCAATTTTTGTATACTGATGGAGTTTGGCATATGACTCTCCATGATTACCTTGCAACTGTCTCATAGCATCTTTCCTTGCCCTGAAGCACTTCATGTAGTTGACAGTTACCCCATGTTTGGTTTGAATGAATTGCTGGATTTGAGCAGGGGACATAGAGCTGTTTGCTCTCAACTCAGGAAGAATTTTTCTCATAATCCACTTAGAAGTGGCTGCTGGGTTTTCAGATAATCTAGTACAAGTGTGTTCCCCTCTTAATGTTTTGATCATGAAGGTTACATTGTCAGGTAAAAGGGATGCATGCAATCGCCACTCACAAGTACTAAGGTTGTTGCACAAAACAGTGTACTTCCATGGGTCATTAGCCACCCTATGAAGATCTATACCCTCCTGAACAGCATAATCCTCCATCACCTCTCTAAAAGCATCCTTATTTAGGAACATTTGCTTGGGTTCTAGCTTTATTGTGCCATCAGGCTGGTGTTCAAACTGTTTACCATCTTTCAGCCAACTATCATCTGCAGTAACCCCCTCCTCCTCATCCCCAGAATAGTAACCACCTTCCCTTATTTTCTCGGTTGCATCAACATCCACATCATCATCCTCAACATCAACATTACCACCACCATCTGTTTCACTCTCATCTGACAAACTGATACTAATGTCATTCTCAGAGTTGTTGTCCCATGAATCATCAGAGAATGTGGGGTTTAACTCCACATTTTCATCTAAATCATTTCTCTCATTAGACACTGTAGGGGCTTTCTCAACAGTTGGTACAGAAGGATTAATGATAGGAACTAAAGCATTGTTAGTAGCACTGTTGTGGTTTGAGCCTACTGTTGGACTGCACAAAGAGGGGGTGGATGACCCAATTGGCCCTGTTGAGTCAGCAGATGGTCTTGCATTTTGCACATTTGAAGACCTTAGAGATTGGAGTTGTGATGTGGGAGGCAATGGTAAAGGTTGGTTTCTTTCAGTAGGTATGGCAGATGATGTAGCTGGCATTTGTTTGAATTGAAACACTTGGGGGCTGAAGAAGAGACAAGATTAAGCCCTCTTGGCCTTTTTTTCCTTTTTCTGGTTTCCCCACTGTTTTGGTTACCAATGGCTAGTGGAGCAGGAGGTATTTGTGGAGATTCTTGAGCATGTTGGTGTGGTGATTGTGGAGGTATAGATAATGGAGGCTCTTGGGAAGGTTGAGTTATGGGTGGTTGTGTATGATGTTGTGGGTCCTGAGAGGGTTGTGTCTGAGGTGGTGAGTTTGGGTATATGACATCAGGATCCACCTCCATTAGTTCATCATCATCATAATCAACCCTATCCTCAGGTACATCCTCATTTTCAATATCATTTTCCTTACCCCTTTGGTCCGCATCAACCAACCAGCGATTGTAAAGGAGCATTAACTCACTTTCCTTTGATCCATCCTCAACACTAATCACAATCAAATCCTTCCCTTCAAACAAACTTAACATGTTCAACAACTGCCTATCACACACTATTTCTATCTTCTTTCTGCTTTTGGGGTGCTGATACTTAAAAACTGGGTACTTGGGTATGCTAGACTTGCTTTGGTGTATGATAACATTAAGGCAGTCATCAACCAGTTCGATGACTGAATATCTATCAGGATCGAATGGCATTTCATGTCTATATCTGCAACCCTTATACTCTACCTCTAGGTTTATCTCCATTTCTGAATTCATAAACACATAACAACACTTGTTCATTCAACCAAACACAAATAATGTAAACAACAAAAGATCAACATAATGAATGAAATCGAAACTGTATTACAGAACAGTGTACATGAAACCAGTGTAGACCAAGCAAAAATCGACATGCAACCCAGACGAGAGCATGATATCAGCAAAACCAACAAAGGAGTGGATTACAGAAGAATGTACAGGAAGTCAGTGTATACCAATCAAAAATCGAAATGCCACCCATACTATAGAGGACAATGAGTGTACACCAGCAAAAAATCGAAATGCCACCCATACTATAGAGGAGAATGAGTGTACACCAGCAAAAAATCGAAATGCCACCCATAGTATAGAGGAGAATGAGTCATCAGTAAAAATCGACATGCAACCGAGACGAGAGAATGAATATCAACAAAACCCTAAAATTGTAAACCAAGCGACAGAAGAGAACGAAACCCTAAAATGTCGGGAACAGAGTGTACCACAAGCCTAGGGTATGAGAAGACAGTAGAGCAGGGATGAGGCGCGAAGAAGAAGATGGCGATTCCCTCCACTGTCGAACAAGAGAAATGGGTTGAAAATCGGGAAGAAAGTCGACAGTCGGGAGAATGAAGAAGAGCAGAGTGACGATTTTAGGTGAGTGAGTGAATTAGATTGAGGGGAAGAACCGGTTTTCACTAACATAAAACCGGCTCATGCTACCAGCCACTCACAAACACACACGTGGAGAGCATGGACGGAAAATGGGTTTGTTGGTGACTGACATAAAACGGAGAAGAGTTCGTGGGTGCGCAAAGTAAATATCTAAACCACGTGGGTGTTTTTTTTAAAATACGCTAAACCACATGGGTGCGGGATGTAATTTTCCCTTTTTAATATTACCCACACATGGTTTCAGCTCACAGATGCTCATTCCTACACCTGTTTATCCAATGCATTATACCCACATTTCAACTCCACTACAACACCATAAAATTCCTGCACATACACATATACTACCCATGGTTTTCCAAAGCTTTTAAACATCATTTAAAAACTTCAAAACTGTTACATTACCTTTCCTCATTATACTACAACATACTCATTACTCATTACCATATACATTACTCATTTTTAATACTAAAAAACTGTTACATTACACTTTACAAAATAGTTCAAGGTAAGCACAATTACCTTGTCTTGCTAGTTTTCTTTCTCTCTTCCCTTTCTTCTTCCTTCTTCCTTTCTCTCTTGTTCTCGGTTCCAATGGGGTTCACATACCAATGCTACAGCCCATATCAATACACACAACTACTTAGAAAACCAGCTTTACTAACCTAGGGTTTATGCTTGTTTAAGGTTTAAAATGAAGCATTACGTTCCAATGGATAGATGGAGTGGTGGACAACAACCAAAGCAAGATTCCAACACCCAAAATGAAGCCAAAATCGGCTAGAACACAAGTGTAACACCCCTAATCCTAAACCTGTAATATAAGTGCAAGTCATAGCATAATAAATAACATTCGCAGCGGAAAATAAAACTATCTAACGTTGGTGTTACACGCCGTTACTCACCCATGTGAGTAACAAGGCAACCTTACTCCATCCATCAACTTCAACTCCTCACCGCTGTGATGAACAGATACTTAGCACTCTTAATATTACAAACCAAATCCAAACTGAGCATCTAAATGAAATACAACAAACTCCAAATACAGTACACAATAAAACTAAAGTGTTTATTGAGAACACATCAGCTACCCTGTTCCCCGCACTCCGGCTTGTGTCTTCAATCAATAAGCTGAAATGTTTTGCCCATTGAAGGGCTCAGCAAACGATATGCTGGTATGCTAAATGTAGTCCTAAGTCATCTGGATTCCTTAAGTCGTTTAGCCATCTTGATATTAGATTCATTACATGATAATCCATTTTACAACAATAGTAATAACTGTAAATGTTAAATAAACACACAACAGTTCACCTGCAAACATTAGTGTATAATAGTAAACAACAACCAGATAATCAAACACCAATAATCCATAACAATAACCAAACAAGATACGTGTATTAATTAACTGTACTTGTTAGTTGGCCACATGACCCTTATCCTTGTAATCCAATCCCTTAACCTTCCAATTAATTTCACCTCAGGCGTCATGTTAAGACAACCCTTAATAACTTAATAATGGACAGTAGTCCCCTGGGTTCCATAGGAACCGTTACCAGCTGACCTTATGGCCCTGGATAATTATTTTGACCGATCCGGTCGAACCTGTGCACCAACAGCAGTGCCCTCTGCCATCATCGAAAGTGGATAATGGATTCCCTTGAGTGACTTTTGATATAGTCCCTCGTAGTGATCACGATGCGCAACCAGAAAGTCGAAACAGTCTGGATTCCTCTCTTTATAAGTTAGCCCATTAGTCAGTGATACAATATCCAATCATTGAGTTAAGACTATAACAGTTGACTATCAGTTAGGTTTACAAAATACCTAAAGGTCAGTTAGTCTTGTTCCAGTTTAGATGTATAAACTTCCAGTCATACGATGTTCGCGTAAAATAAAACGCAGTGGTGTTGAGCAATACAGTATACAAGACATTATACATAAATCACAGATATCGCTCTTAGCAATTAAACACACAACGTCTGGACCTTAGGAAAATCCTTAGGACATTCAGACCACACAATTAACATACCGTTCACCGTGATATCTAGAATTCACGCTCAGTAATTCCTTCCCGTACGCTGTTGTATTTACATGCAATACCGGGTAACGTTAATACAACTATTCACTAAATATTACAGTACTGTCACTGTAGAGTTTACACTCGTAGTATACTAACTATGTATGTTCTTTATTTCCCCCCGTTATTTAACAGTGGTTCTAGGTAGTTCAACAGTTCGTTATTTATGTAATAACTACATGTGATAATGAATTTCCATTGTGCTGTATACCTTTATTTCATTAATCATATATCCTTAGTTATTTTCACTTATTCCATATACCAATATCATTTGGTTATTTTTTCATTATAACCTCCTTTATTTTATAAACTTTACATTATACTCCATAATATACCATAATACATTATATTTCTTAATTTTAATTCCTTTCTTTATTAATTTACAAAGCTAACCTTATAAATTCGGTAATTACATAATGAACACATTCACTTTTGTAAATTACCAAATAACCACATATAAATTTTCGGTAATTACAATTTAAATATTCCAACTTTTATAAATTACAAATTAATCCCATCAACTTTCGGTTTCAACATATAGTTTTCTATATTTACATTTTAACCCCAAAACTTTATATAAGTTACATATTAACTTATAAACTATAGTTTTAATATTCAATTTTCTTAAATGCCGAAATGAACACTTATATTTCTACAATTTACATATTCGCCCCAATTAATTTTCGGTTTTCCATTTAAACTTTTATAATTTACAGATTCACCCCAAAGCTTTTATAAACTTAATATTTCATGTCATAATTCATTGTAATCCAAAGTTTTGGTTAACACTTTGACCAAGACTTAATTTCATAATTAATACTTTAATATACCCAGAAAAACACAAGTAATTCGGTTTAACTCCAATCTTTCCATAAATTACAAAATAGCCCCAAAACTTTATAAAATGTTATTTTAACACTTAAACACTTGTTTAAATTCACCAAAATTCATAATATTAATTCCCACCTTATATTATATCATAATTATGCCAAACAAACCCTTAAGCTCTCGGCAATTATTATTAGTGCACCAAATTTTTCAAAATTTACATTTTAGCCACATAACTTAATAAACTAGCCATTTAAATACTTGTAGCTATTTTTAATACTCCCAAAATTTATAATATAAGTTAATATACTTATATATTTCGAAAATCACCAAATAACCCAATTTGTTTTCGGCTTTAACAATTATTTACCATATAGTTTTAAAACTTGATTTATACCTTATAATAAGTATATATAAATGTATATAAGCCATATAAGACTTCTAAAAATTATGTTAATGACTTAGAATGATTATAAACTCAAAATAGAACACTTAACTCTTAGATATTTCGGCCTATATAAATGTATCATAAATTAGTTTTTGTAACACAAATTTATACCTTAAGGTAATAATCTTACCTTATATGTTATAAATTATTTTCTGACATTATAAACCATAGCATTTCGGCCTTAAATCAAGATGATTCTTGTACTTGATTTCTTCTTGATTTCCAAGCTCCTCCAATGGTTTCTTGATGAGGTATTTTCGGCCTCCGTGTACAAGTTTAGGAGATCCAAGTGTTAGACCTCTAACAAGGATTTATAAGTAATATTTGGAGTAGTTTTACAAGAGTTTACCCTAGGTATTTAACAAGGTATTTTCGGTACACCTTGGGATGATTGTAGATCTAAATTTCCTTCATGAAATGATGAAGAGAACCTTGGTCTAGAAGACCATAATTTTCGGAAATGACTTAGGTATTTACTTAGGATTTTTCAACATGAAAATATACCTTAACTAGATCTTGTTCCTTGTGTTGTTGTTGAATCAAGGTACCTCCTTGGAGCACCAAAGCTTGACAATTTCTTGTAGGATTGTTAGGATGATTCTTACTTTAAGACTTAGTTGATTTAGCTAGGAAAATTACATAGAAAGGGTGTTAGAACTTAATACACCATTAATGGACCTTTGAAGCTCTAAGGAATAAACTAGCAAAGGAAGAAAGAAAAGAGAGGGAAAGAGAGCCTTACCAATCGGCTGAATGAATGGGCAAGGAAGAATGAAACTTACGTATGACTTAAAGAATGGAAATTGGAAGGATTTCTTTTTTGATAAATTAATGTCACATTTGTCTTGTTTTTCTTTGTTTATTGTTTGATTGCTTGGCTCCATAAATCCCTTAATTGAAGCTAACTTTTGGCTGATTGATAAGGGAGAAGGATAGCTTTGTTTGACAATTAAAACAAGAGGACAAAGACTAAGGTAGGTGGTTGTCTCCTTTGAATTTTCTAAGTCAAATTATTAATACTAGCTTGCCATGTTCTCTTGTTTGATATCGGTAATATGAGCTGAATATAGGTATTTGATTCTTGATAATTGAAGACATTAGAATATGCCTAGGTAGGTAGGTATTCTACTTTTAATTTTATAAGGCAATCAAACCTCATTTTTCCTTGCTTGAATTCGGTGACCATGTGTTGTATGAGACCATTTGTTTTTTGTCATTTTAGACATAGGAAACTAGATTAGTTAGGTATACGTCTTATTTGAGTATTTATGTAGCAATCGAACTTGCCTTTTCCCACATAAAATCGGCAGCCACAAGGCTAGTAACATGGGCTGTTTTATTTGTTTACTTGCACATGTATAAAGCTAGATCTAGGTTGTTCTTTATGTATTTTAATTCCCATGACTTTTCCTAACTCATTCCTTGTTGTTTCCTTGCAGGAAATCGGTAATGGAGGGCTCATTGACTGAGATTCTCATGATATAATATCATATCGTACATGATAAGATGAGTCACCATCTATAAGACATAATTTTTGCTAAAACCTAGTCTAAAATCACCCAAAATGGCGGACCCTCTCATGGCCATATGGGACTGATTTTTAATTTGATTATTGTCACACTATATTGTATTAAGACCATATTGTAACATGTTATAAGTCACAACATTTAATTGGTACATTTATACCAAGGTAAAATATGAAAGTTTCTAAGGTAAAATGTTGATTTTATAGTACTTTTTGATGACAAAATCAGCCCTTTTTGTGCTATGTGTTTAGCACTGGATTTAAATGATTTAGATGGTCAATTCATCACCATTTAACATTATAAATTCGTGGCTCCTCAAAAACTTCAAGGTAATAGCGTAGAACGCGTTTTTATGACACCCGAAGGTGCGTTATTGTGCTTTAAGGATATTCTGGAAAATAAGTAGTCGCTATGAGTTCCAAGTGTTTATAAACATTATTTATAGTCACTAATGATATATTAATGTGTTACATTGAGTTATATGGGGTTATATCAACTCATGACACAATTTCCGGGCTACCGGGACACTCCCGGGGCAAAATAGGAGCGTTAAGAAATTTCCCAAGGATTTTATTGAATTTTGAAAAAGTAGCTCGAGGTATCTCTTTATAATGATGAATAATGATGTTAGGAACTCTTATAATGAATTATATAGGAGTTCGTGCCACCTCGGCACTTCTCCGGAGCATTCTCGGGGGTTTTTGGGGCCCCCATCCGGAACCTCCGAGCGCTTTGCGTTTAATTGAAAATCTACCATGAGGACTTCATCTTAAATGTCTATTAAAGTGTTATGTTGCATTTGGAATGAAGTGTAATGCTTTACTTCATCCTATAAGGTATTTCCGGGACTTTCGGGCCCTTAAGGGAACTCCCGAGCATTTTGCATTTTTACTCAGTTTTAGGTGAGGTCCTGTGTTCTAAGGGTCATATAATGATCCTTGATTAACTTCATATGAGGTTTATAGCTTATATAGCTTTGGTTAGCTTAAGGTCCGGCTTAACGCTCGTTTTTGACCTTAAGGAGTTTAGGTACGTTTTTAACGCCTAAGTGTTTATATGCTTTCTTAGGGTTTAATAAGCCCCTAAATAATATTTATTTACCATTATTTAATTATTTAAAGGTTAGGGGTATTTTAGTCTACCCCCCTTAAAAGGACTTCGTCCCGAAGTCATAGCTTATACTTACTTATCCCATGGAATCAAGTTCCTCATATCTATTCCCTGTATACTTATCATTCCTGGGTGCCAATACTATATTGGTAACTCTAAATTCCATCAGTAATCTGAGTGTATGCAACTCGTACATACACACATATCCTTTGTTTGTGATAATCAATGTAATCACATCATAAGTAATTTGGTAAATACTGTAAAGCAAATAAGTGTGCTTTTATTAACCATCCAAGTGTTACATAGAACACATCCATACCAAGTGTTACATAGAACACATCAATAACCATTCACTCAAGTGCACACATGTGCACAATCAAACACAAACAACCAAACAATAACCAAAACCAGACTGTAAATATGAAAGTCACATGTGGTGCTCTACCCCCCTTAAAAGGGTTACGCCCACGTACCCCCACAAGTATACACAATCTAAGAGAAAAGTGCTGGATACTTGTCTTGCATGGAGTCTTCTAACTCCCATGTCGCCTCCTCAATGTCGTGGTTTGACCACAGAACCTTGACCATTCTAATGGTCTTGTTCCTGGTCTCCCTAGTCTTGGAGTCTAAGATGCGAACAGGGGTCTCCTCATATCTAAGTGTAGGATCTAGCTCGAGTGTCTCGGGCTCTAAGACATGTGATGGGTAAGGCACATACTGCTTTAGCTGAGAAATGTGAAACACATTGTGCACTCTCCCAAGCTCAACAGGTAAATCTAATTTGTAAGCTAAGGGGCCCACTCGCTCTGTAATAAGGTACGGTCCTACATACTTCGGGCTAAGCTTGCCCTTCTGCCCAAATCTGAAAATTCCCTTCATAGGTGAAACTCTAAGGAAGACTCGATCGCCTACTGTGAACTCGAGGTCTCTCTGATAAGTGTCCAAATGAGCATGTTTTATAGGTGTATTTTATATATAATATTAGCACTTTTCTTGCTCATTTCTCCACTTCGGTTAGTTTTCCTCTAGTTTATGTTTTATTGTTTATCTCACAAATTTATTGGTTTAACATGAGGAAAACCAAGCTGGAAGTAAAATAGACGAAGAGATGAACACATAGACGCAAACGGCTCAGAAAACGGAGTCCAAACGAAGAATCTAGAGCCGGTCGAA
This sequence comes from Limonium bicolor, assembly GCA_023374045.1. NCBI lineage: Eukaryota > Viridiplantae > Streptophyta > Magnoliopsida > Caryophyllales > Plumbaginaceae > Limonium > Limonium bicolor. The sequence continues at coordinate 460,599,965 of CM041777.1, read as the reverse complement.
GTTGGAATTGGAAGGAAATAAGTTACGACAACAGGTTGCAACCGCCTCATTATTGGGCGGACTTGAGGGCGGCCAGACTCAGGCAACCGCCTGTTGTTTGGGCGGTCTTAGTGGGCGGACGTGAGAATGCATGCATGCGGACGATAGAGGACAACCCCGTGAGACTACCGCCTCTCAATCAGCAAGTGCAACCGCCTGGTACACAAGCGGACGTGACACCAACATGCAACCGCCTGGTTGTCATGCGGACGCAGAGGCGGACGCGTGTAAAATCCAGATCTGAAATTAACGCGAGCGAGCTTATCTTCTTCGCCCGTCGTCGTCTCCAACTTGCCTTCGCCTGCAACTCGTCCACTCGTCCACTGTCTGCTTATCCATCTACTCTACACACGCTTGTCCCCTGCAATAAATGAGAGCAATCAATTGAGCAATCAACTGGCACCTCCCTTATCTTCACGCGTGATCCAGCCTTTCTCCTTCCTTCCTCTCCTTCCTTTCTCTATATAAACCAACGAGCCTTCTGCTCAAAAATAATTCCCTTCCTCACAATCCAAAGCAGTAGACGTATCATCCCATCCAGTAAATAAACCATCGCTCACTCCCACGATCCATTCCATCCTCTTATCTCCCCTTCTCCATTTTAGTTTTATTCTTCATTCCACCACACAGCAGAAGCGCGATAAGAAGAACAGAAGAAAAGGGAGCTGGAGCAGAAGCGAATCGCAGTCCAGTCTCCGCCGGCAGTCTCCAAATTAATGGCTATTTCTGTTTCCTTTTTATTACTGTTAATGTCTGAGTGATTTTACTCGTATCCTAGGATGGGGTTTGACCCTAAATAATTCAGACTTATTATTAATACCAAGTTTGCTTATTAAATATTTGTTTTGTCTCTCTAAATTATTAAATGCTTAAGAACTGATCATTTTTATGCATTTACGGTTTCTCTTATTTCAATGATTTTGTAAATCTGAGAATAGACCACAAAGAGAGAAAAACGTTAGATATTATCTCCTTGATTAGCAGATAAAATCCATCGCTGTTAAAAAAAGAATTCTCACTTAAAGCTAATTAATGATTTTAGACTTTTTCTGATTGTAAAAAGTCTATTGATTTAATTAAGAGTTATCCTTATCTATGATTTAGGAAGGCCACAAGATTAATTCTTAAACAGACAAATAAGAGCAAATTAGGATTATAATTATTGTCTGTACTTAAATAAATATTTATCACCTGTTTCACTTATTAAACTTGTTTTAATTCCTTTCAGCAAATATTGTTAAATGCTTATTCTGACAAAATACTGCATTTATTTGGTAGCTATCAATATATGATTTTGAGATAGTCAAAGTACCACAAAGGAATTAATCTTGGTATTTACACTCCGGATTAAGCAGGAAAATACTAAGGCTATTAATAGGAGTTCGTAACTGACAATCATTAACTCTAATAGGCAATAAATATTTGAGACAGGATTATAAAATTGTTTAAGTAATTTAGGAAATTCCCCCCTATCCTAGGATACCTTTTTCCATCCATTTACTTTATTTTACTGTATTTATTATTTCTGTACTAATTCTGAAAATCAAGCTTGCCTCCGGCTAAACCCCAATTTACATTTTATGCATTTTTATTTGCCTTTTTGTACATTTGCTAAACTGGATAATTAATTAGATAATTGCGAAGTCTCTGTGGATACGACCTTGTTGTACTACAAAGATTGGGTTCACTGCCCATAATTAGCAAGCTAGTTTAACTACTATTTTGGCCAACACTCTCCTACGGACGTCAGCATATGACTTCTGTCTGTCCTGGGCTATCTTCATGTTCTTGCGTATTTGCATAATATCCTCTTTCATCTGGTCTAGGTACTCTGGCCCTAAGATGATGTTCTAACTGGGCTCGTCCCAATATAGTGGTGTCCTGCATGGCCTGCCGTACAATGCCTGGAATGGTGGCATCTAAATGGATGCATGGTAGCTGTTGTTGTACGCAAACTCGATTAAATGTAGTCGATCTATCCAGCTTTCCTAGAAGTCTAAGGTACAAGCTCTAAGCATGTCCTCTAATGTTTGAATTGTTCTTTCACTCTGACCATCTGTCTGTGGATGGAAGGTTGTACTTAGCTTCAGCTTCGTATCCAATGCCTCCTGAACTTGCTGCCAGAATCTGGAAACAAATCTTGAATCTCTATCTAACACAATAGACTTAGGTACACCGAGGTATCTAATGATCTCTCTCTGGAAAAGGTCCGCCAGTTTGGGAACTTTCCAAGTGTCCTTGATAGGAATGAACTTTGCTACCTTCGTCAGCCTGTCGACGATGACCCATATCATGTTAGCACCTCCTCTAGTCGGTGGAAGACTGACAACGAAATCCATGGATATATCCTCGAACTTCCAATATGGAATGGGCATTAGCTGTACTAAACCGCCCGGTCTCCGGTGCTCAAATTTCACTTTCTGACACGTCATACATCTTGCCACAAATTCTGCAACATCTTTCTTTATACCACTCCACCAGAAATGTAATTTCAGATCCTTGTACATCTTCGATGCCCCTAGGTGTACTGATAAGGATGAGCAATGAGCTTCCTGTAATATCTTTTCCTTCAAGTCGGGGCTAGACTCTGGAATGCACAAACGGCCATTCAGTCTGATTAACCCATCTCCACTGAGTTCAAAATCATACTTTTGCCTCTCAAAGATATTGTCAGTCAACTGCTGTCTGATAGTCTTCATGTACTGGTCATTATTCTGAGCACAATGTACCTCCTCGATGAGGCTGTTGTCTCCTGTCATGGCAAATAATGTATGAGCTCTACGGCTCAGGGCGTCAGCAACTACATTTGCCTTGCCCTCCTTGTACCTGAGGTTGATGTCGTAGTCCTTCAGAAACTCAACCCATCGCCTCTGTCTCATATTAAGCTCCTTCTGAGTGAATAAATGCTGAAGGCTCTTATGATCTGAGTAGACTATCACTGTAACTCCATATAAGTAGTGGCGCCAGATCTTCAGTGCAAACACAACTGCTCCCAATTCTAAATCATGAGTCGGGTTGTTCTCTTCGTGTTTCTTCAGCTGTCGCGATGCATAAGCGATAACCTTGCCATTCTGCATAAGTACACACCCTATCTCTGTGCCTGAGACATCACAATATACTTCAAATCTGTCGGTCCCCTCTGGAATGGTGAGTATTGGTGCCGACGTCAGTAGATCCTTTAGTGTCTGAAAGGAATGCTCGCAATCTTCAGTCCATACAAATGGAGAATCTTTCTTCATCAGGATCGTCATTGGTTTCGCCAGTTTGGAGAAGTCTTGCACAAATCTGCGATAGTAACTAGCTAATCCCAAGAAACTACGGATATCTGTCACTGTCTTCGGTCTCGGTCAAGACTTAACTGCCTCAATCTTCGCAGGATCTACAGATATACCGCTGGCTGATATTACATGCCCTAGAAAAGATACACTGTCTAGCCAGAAATCACATTTTGAAAGCTTGGCATACAATTGATTCTCTCTCATGGTCTGCAAAACTTGCCTCAGATGCACCTCGTGCTCGTCCTTGGTCTTAGAATAAACTAGAATGTCATCTATGAATACAACTACCGATGAGTCTAACTGCTCCCTGAATAACCGGTTCATAAGGTCCATGAATATTGCTGGGGCGTTCGACAAGCCAAATGGCATAACTGTGAACTCATAGTGCCCATAGCGCGTTCAAAAAGTTGTCTTCTCTATATCTCCATCCGCTATCCGTATCTGGTGATATCCTTATCTCAGGTCAATCTTTGAGAAAACTATAGCGCCTCTTAATTGGTCAAACAAATCGTCAATCCGTGGTAACGTGTACTTGTTCTTCACCGTGACTACGTTAAGCTCCCTATAGTCAATGCATAGTCGCATGCTACCATCCTTTTTCTTTACAAACAAAACTGGTGCTCCCCATGGTGATGCACTCGGTCTGATGAAACCTTTGTCAAGCAGATATTCTAACTGAATCTTCAGCTCTTTCATCTCCGCTGGTGCCATTCTGTAGGGTGCTTTAGCAATAGGCCCCGTGCCTGGTATTAAGTCGATGGAGAACTCCACATCTCGCTTAGGTTTCATCCCTGATAACTCTTCAGGAAATAAATCAGGGTAATCTGAGACGACTGGTATATCTGACCGTGTCTGCTCTTCTTGCCTCATGTCCTGGACATAGCACAAATAGACTGGTTGTCCCTTCTTCACTTTCTTCATCAAGGTTAAGGCAGATACTAGCTTGAAAGTAGGTTCTCTTGGTGTACTGCGATATGAAACTGTCTTGCCCTTTGGGCTCTTCAGTAGTAATCTATGCTCCGCGCAATGTAGTCGACCTTTATATTTCTGAAGCCAATCCATGCCCATGATGATGTCAAAACCTAAATTATCTAGCTCAATCAAGTCCGCGTGAAACTCTTCATCCATGATATTAATCTGAACTCCCTTGTGTAGTTTCGTGCACCTCACTCTCTCCTTCGTCGGTAGTGTGACTATGAAATCTGAGAAAGGCTCAGGGGTTGTCTCTAACTTCCTTGCTAATGTAGAGGATATAAAGGAATGAGACGCTCCTGAATCGAACAGTATCGATGCACTCACGCCATTTACTGTAAAGGTTCCCATGATGACATTCCCCTTATCCTTGGCCTCGGTCTTGTCCAACACATTCAGCACTGCTCCTCCATTAGACTCGTGGTTTGGGGTTAACAATTCGTAAGATTGTGAGGTTGGGGTGTTTGTCTCAAAGGAATTAAAATGCCATTCATTAACCCAATGATTCTTACATACAAGCTCTATAATTACATCAATATTGCCTAAACGTCAAATTTAATCGTCCTGGATTCAAATGGGTAGTATTTACTAAGATTGATGGGGCTGTATCCAACTTAATGCTCTTAATCCCATGGTACACTAATCTGGATTCTACACCAAATATCAATACGTCTCCTGACTTCAAAATAATCTTGTTCGCCTTATCCATCCTCTTCTGATCACTGTATAAAAATTGAGCATCATCTCCAATGGAGAATGATACAACTGGTATCCCTTTGGTAATTGACTCAGATGTCTCATCTCGGTTCTGGTGTAATCCAAGTTTTCCCCCTTTCTCATAGAAGTTCACAATGCAAACATCGGCTTTCACGTCCGGTATAGGGTTGGTTTCTAATTGTTGTGCAATCTTGACCGCTTATGTCACTAAAGTTTGAAAAATATCGGGTATCCTAGGAACTAGTGCTCCATCTACCTTTCTTACTTCTCGATACAACCTAGTTTGTGGATCCCAATCCTTACCCATACACATCATATACAATTTAAGTTTTGATCCACTCTCATATCCTGGAGTATAAAATCCTCCAAGGCCTACTCCCAAAGTTCTACATTAGTTTAAAATAGCTATTTGTTCATCTAGAGTTAAGTATTGCTTGAGTAGGATCATGCCGGGTCAAAGTACTTGGCATTCTGCCTCTGGATATTCCCGACCTTCGCACATAGGCTCAGGTGATCTCGGTCTCATAGGTAAGGGAAAACAAATGTCAAAGCATCCTATTAGGTGAGAGGTTTCCTAAGTTAGGTCTCTCTAACTTTGATTCACACTAAACACATACAAGTCCCATCGACTGAACAACTGTAAACACACATTCATGCATCATGCTTTTGGTTTAGATTCTAGGCTTACCGGTTTCTCGCTGAGCGCTAGCCTCAGCGCCTGAAGTTCCCACTGAGTACAAGGTGTTTCTTCCTGGAACTATCTCCTTTCCCTTCTGACTTTCGGATGAGGATGGTTGTCCTCATGGTCCTCTAGTGTAGGTGTTACTCTGCGGCGCTTGACCTCCTCTGGGTCCGCCCGCCTCTGTAGCTGGTGTCCTCTGTGAACCTCTAGATCCCTTGTATACTCGGCTCCCTAGGTTGGAAAAACATTCATACTCTCTATGGCCTTCCTTTTTGCAATAGCGGCACTCCACCTTCTTGCCTAAACAATCTACGCCGGGGTGATCATTTCCACAGCGCTTACAGTAGTAGTGGCGCTGGGTTGGCTTATTGCCTATTGTTTATACAACATGGTTTAGTAAAGGTGTATCTAAAAAATTTGGTTAAGTGAGAGGTGGGTATCCTTACCCTTAGGTGGTGCCGATCTAAGTGGCTGAGCATCAATAGCTGGGCCGGTCAGACGAGGGACTTGCTCCTTCGTCTTCTGACCATGGAAGTCCTTCCGCCCCTTCTTTTTATCAAAGAATTTCCTGTTGAAGGTTTAGGTTAGTGACCAAACTAAGTGTAGGTAATATATGGGTATTCCATCTCAATCAACGGTTTCTTACTTTCCCTTCTTGTAGTAACCGCCAGAGGTTGCTCCCCCATCTTCTCCTTCAGTATTCTTTATCTTCTTTCCTTGGGCCTCTTCCCTGGATTGAAGCATTAACTCGGTTGCTGATGCAGCGTCGTAGCATTCTTGGATAGTGGTGAAACGTAATGCTCCCATGGCGCCCTGGATATGGTATTGTAAACCTCCTCTAAATTTTTGAATCTTCACGGTGTCGGAGTAGTCGACCCCTGGTATGTAATCTAGTAGGCTGATGAACCGTGCGTAGTACTGGTCAACCGTCTGACTCCCCTGGATCAGAGTCTCGAATTCTTGCCTCTTTCTCTGCTTAAGGTGTTCGGGGTAGTACTTCTCCCGCAACACTTCCACAAATGTTGTCCATCCAAAGTCTGGTGTAGCCCTGTGGTGGCCCTCGGCAGACCGCCACCAAATGTCAGCTGCGTCCTTCAGGTTGTACACTGCTATGTCGACCTTCTGGTCTTCTGGAACTCTGACAGCCTTGAATGCCTTCTGGTGTTCCACAATGAACTTCTGTAGTGCGGCGGGGTCTGGTTCCCCTGAATACGTCGGTACTCTAGCATCTGCAACGCTCTTCAACCAGTTGGTTTCTCTGGGCTGCGGCGGGTGGGGCATGACTCCCGCAAATTGAGCTCCTAGCTGTGTGGCGAAGGCTGCCATGGCCTCTACTAGGCCTGGTATCTCTGGGACAACTGCCGGTGTCTCGCCACCGCGTCCACTGCTGCCTCCACGTGGTCTTCCAGCTCTTGACATCTATAGTATAGTATACTATTATTACTACTCGGTGTTACACCGTTTTACATGCACAATCATAAATATGTAAGAAAGTTAACTACTAGTAATAAAGATATTCCTAGAATTCTCTTTCTAGGTCACGAATCCTCACAGACGTTCCTCGTACCCCAAAATTCCTATGCTCACTGTTCTTGACTCAGTATCTTTTCATCAGAGCGTAACTACGCTCTGATACCACCTTTTGCAACACCCCTAATCCTAAACCTGTAATATAAGCGCAAGTCGTAACATAATAAATAACATTCGCAGCGGAAAATAAAACTATCTAACGTTGGTGTTACACGCCGTTACTCACCCATGTGAGTAACAAGACAACCTTACTCCATCCATCAACTTCAACTCCTCACCGCTGTGATGAACAGATACTGAGCACTCTTAATATTACAAATCAAATCCAAACTGAGCATCTAAATGAAATACAACAAACTCCAAATACAGTACACAATAAAACTAAAGTGTTTATTGAGAACACATCAGCTACCCTGTTCCCCGCACTCCGGCTTGTGTCTTCAATCAATAACCTAAAATGTTTTGCCCATTGAAGGGCTCAGCAAACGATATGCTGGTATGCTAAATGTAGTCCTAAGTCATCTAGATTCCTTAAGTCGTTTAGCCATCTTGATATTAGATTCATTACATGATAATCTATTTTATAACAATAGTAATAATTGTAAATGTTAAATAAACACACATCAGTTCACCTGCAAACATCAGTGTATTATAGTAAACAACAACCAGATAATCATACACCAATAATCCATAACATTAACCAAACAAGATACGCGGATTAATTAACTGTACTTGTTAGTTGGCCACATGGCCCTTATCCTTGTAATCCAATCCCTTAACCTTCCAATTAATTTCCACCGCAGGCGTCATGTTAAGACAACCCTTAATAACTTAATAATGGACAGTAGTCCCCTTGGTTCCATAGGAACTGTTACCAGCTGACCTTATGGCCCTGGATAATTATTTTGACCGATCCGGTCGAACCTGTGCGCTAACAGCAGTGCCCTCTGCCATCATCGAATGTGGATAATGTATTCCCTTGAGTGACTCTTGATATAGTCCCTCGTAGTGATCATGATGCGCAACCAGAAAGTTGAAACAGTCTGGATTCCTCTCTTTATAAGTTAGCCCTTTAGTCAGTGATACAATATCCAATCATTGAGTTAAGACTATAACAGTTGACTATCAGTTAGGTTTACATAATACCTAAAGGTCAGTTAGTCTTGTTCCAGTTTAGATGTATAAACTTCCAGTCATATGACGTTCGCGTAAAATAAAACGCAGTGGTGTTGAGCAATACAGTATACAAGACATTATACATAAATCACAGATATCGCTCTTAGAAATTAAACACACAACGTCTGGACCTTAGGAAAATCCTTAGGACATTCAGACCACACAATTAACATACCGTTCACCGTGATATCTGCTAGCTTGACGAATTCACGCTCAGTAATTCCTTCCCGTACGCTGTTGTATTTACATGCAATACCGGGGGGCGGGAGGTGGGGGTAAACGTTAATACACAACTATTCAAATATTACAGTAATGTCACTGTAGAGTTTTACACTCGTAGTATACTAACTCTGTATGTTCTTTATTTCCCCCGTAATTAACAGTGGTTTAGGTAGTTCAATAGTTCGTTATTTTATGTAATAACTACATGTGATAATGAATTTCCATTGTGTTGTATACCTTTATTTCATTAATCATATATCCTTAGTTATTTTCACTTATTCCATATACCAATATCATTTGGTTATTTTTTTATTATAACCTCCTTTATTTTATAAACTTTACATTATACTCCATAATATACCATAATATATTATATTTCATAATTTTAATTCATTTCTTTATTAATTTACAAAACTAACCTTATAAATTCGGTAATTACATAATGAACACATTAACTTTTGTAAATTACCAAATAACCACATATATCTTTTTGGTAATTACAATATTAATATTCCAACTTTTATAAATTACAAATTAATCCCATCAACTTTCGGTTTCAACATATAGTTTTCTATATTTACATTTTAACCCCAAAACTTTATATAAGTTACATATTAACTTATAAACTATAGTTTTAATATTCATTTTTCTTAAATGCCGAAATGAACACTTATATTTCTACAATTTACATATTCGCCCCAATTAATTTTCAGTTTTCCATTTAAACTTTTATAATTTACATATTCACCCCAAAACTTTTATAAACTTAATATTTCATGTCATAATTCATTTTAACCCAAAGTTTTTGGTCAACACTTTGACCAAGACTTAATTTCATAATTAATACTTTAATATACCCAGAAAAACACAAGTAATTTGGTTTAACTCCAATCTTTCCATAAATTACAAAATAGCCCCAAAACTTTATAAAATGTTATTTTAACACTTAAACACTTGTTTAAATTCACCAAAATTCATAATATTAATTCCCACCTTATATTATATCATAATTATGCCAAACAAACCCTTAAGCTCTCGGCAATTATTATTAGTGCACCAAACTTTTCAAAATTTACATTTTAACCACATAACTTAATAAACTAGCCATTTAAATACTTGTAGCTATTTTTAATACTCCCAAAATTTATAATATAAGTTAATATACTTATATATTTCGAAAATCACCAAAAACCCAATTTGTTTTTGGCTTTAACAATTATCAACCATATAGTTTTAAAACTTGTTATACCTTATAATAAGTATATATAATGTATATAAGCCATATAACACTTCTAAAAATTATGTTAATGACTTAGAATTATTATAAACTCAAAATAGAACACTTAACTCTTTGATATTTCGGCCTATATATATATGTATCATAAATTAGTTTTTGCGACACAAATTTATACCTTTGGTAATAATCTTACCTTATATGTTATAAATTATTTTCTTGACATTATAACACATAGTATTTCGGCATTAATATTACTAAGGCTTATACATAATTTTTATACCAAAGTTTGAAGCTTAAAACAAACTTAAACTTAATAAACCTTAATTATAGAAACTTACTCCTTAAATCAAGATGATTCTTGTACTTGATTTCTTCTTGATTTCCAAGCTCCTCCAATTGTTTCTTGATGAGGTATTTTCAGCCTCCATGTACAAGTTTAGGAGATCCAAGTGTTAGACCTCTAACAAGGATTTATAAGTAATATTTGGAGTAGTTTTACAAGAGTTTACCTTAGGTATTTAACAAGGTATTTTCGGTACACCTTGGGATGATTGTAGATCTAAATTTCCTTCATGAAATGATGAAGAGAACCTTGGTTTAGAAGTCCATAATTTTAGGAAATGACTTAGGTATTTATTTAGGATTTTTCAACATGAAAATATACCTTAACTTGATCTTGTTGTTCCTTGTGTTGTTGTTGAATCAAGGTACCTCCTTGGAGCACCAAAGCTTGGCGATTTCTTGTAGGATTGTTAGGATGACTCTTGCTTCAAGACTTAGTTGATTTAGCTAGGAAAATTACATAGAAAGGGTGTTAGAACTTAATACACCATTAATGGACCTTTGAAGCTCTAAGGAATAAACTAGCAAAGGAAGAAATAAAAGAGAGGGAAAGAGAGCCTTACCAATCGGCTGAATGAATGGGCAAGGAAGAATGAAACTTACGTATGACTTAAAGAATGAAAATTGGAAGGATTTCTCTTTTGATAAATTAATGTCACATTTGTCTTGTTTTTCTTTGTTTATTGTTTGATTGCTTGGCTCCATAAATCCCTTAATTGAAGCTAACTTTCAGCTGATTGATAACGGAGAAGGATAGCTTTGTTTGACAATTGAAACAAGAGGACAAAGACTAAGGTAGGTGGTTGTCTCCTTTGAATTCTTTAAGTCAAATTATTAATACTAGCTTGCCAAGTTCTCTTGTTTGATTTCGGTAATATGAGCTGAATATAGGTATTTGATTCTTGATAATTGAAGACATTAGAACATGCCTAGGTAGGTAGGTATTCTACTTTGAATTTTATAAGGCAATCAAACCTCATTTTTCCTTGCTTGAATTCGGTGACCATGTGTTGTATGAGACCATTTGTTTTTTGTCATTTTAGACATAGGAAACTAGCTTAGTTAGGTATATGTCTTATTTGATTATTTATGTAGCAATCAAACTTGCCTTTCCCACATAAAATCAGCAGCCACAAGGCTAGTAACATGGGCTGTTTTATTTGTTTACTTGCACATGTATAAAGCTAGATCTAGGTTTGTTCTTTATGTATTTTAATTCCCATGACTTTTCCTAACTCATTCCTTGTTGTTTCCTTGCAGGAAATCGGTAATGGAGGGCTCATTGACTGAGATTATCATGATATAATATCATATGGTACATGATAAGATGAGTCACCATCTATAAGACATAATTTTTGCTAAAACCTAGTCTAAAATCACCCAAAATGGCGGCCCCTCTCATGGCCATATGGGACTGATTTTTAATTTGATTCCTGTCACACTATATTGTATTAAGACCATATTGTAACATGTTATAATTCACAACATTTAATTGGTACATTTATACCAAGGTAAAAGATGAAAGTTTCTAAGGTAAAATGCGGATTTTATAATACATTTTGATGACAAAATCGGCCCTGTTTTTGATATGTTTTTAGCACTGGCTTTCATCCCCATTTAACATTATCAACTCGTGGCTCCTCAACAACTTCAAGGTAATAGCGTAGAACGCGTTTTTATGACATCCGAAGGTGCGTTATTGTGCTTTAAGGATATTCTGGAAAATAAGTATTCACTATGAGTTCCAAGTGTTTATAAACATTTTTTATAGTCACTAATGATATATTAATGTGTTACATTGAGTTATATGGGGTTACATCAACTCATGACACAATTTCCGGGCTACCGGGACACTCCCGGGCAAAATAGGAGCGTTAAGAAATTTCCTGAGGATTTTGTTGAATTTTGAAAAAGTAGCTCGAGTTCTCTATTTAGAATGATGAATAATGATGTGAGGAACTCTTAGAATGAATTATATAGGAGTTCGTGCCACCTCGGCACTTCTCCGGAGCATTCTCGGGGGTTTTTGGGGCCCCCATCGGGAACCTCTGAGCGTTTTGCGTTTAATTGGAAATCTACCGTGAGGACTTCATCTTAAATGTCTAGTAAAGTGTTATGGTGCATTTGGAATGAAGTGTAATGCTTTACTTCATCCTATAAGGTATTTCCGGGACTTTCAGGCCCTTAAGGGAACTCCCGAGCATTTTGCATTTTTACTCAGTTTTAGGTGAGGTCCTATGTTCTAAGGGTCATATAATGATCCTTTATTAACTTCATATGAGTTTTATACCTTATATAGCTTTGGTTAGCTTAAGGTCCGGCTTAACGCTTGTTTTTGACCTTAAGGAGTTTAGGTGCGTTTTTAACGCCTAAGTGTTTATATGCTTTCTTAGGGTTTAATAATCCCCTAAATAATATTTATTTACCATTATTTAATTATTTAAAGGTTAGGGGTATTTCAGTCTACCCCCCTTAAAAGGACTTCGTCCCGAAGTCATAGCTTATACTTACTTATCCCATGGAATCAAGTTCCTCATATCTATTCCTTGTATACTTATCATGCCTAGGTGCCAATACTATATTGGTAACTCTAAATTCCATCAGTAATCTGAGTGTATGCAACTCGTACATACACACATATCCTTTGTTCGTGATAATCAATGTAATCACAACATAAGTAATTTGGTAAATACTGTAAAGCAAATAAGTGTGCTTTTATTAACCATCCAAGTGTTACATAGAACACATCCATACCAAGTGTTACATAGAACACATAAATAACCACTCACTACCAAACAATAACCAAAACCAGACTGCAAATATGCAAGTCGCATGTGGTGCTCTACCCCCCTTAAAAGGGTTACGCCCACGTACCCCCACAAGTATACACAAACTAAGAGAAAAGTGCTGGATACTTGTCTTGCATGGAGTCTTCTAACTCCCATGTCGCCTCCTCAATGTCGTGGCTTGACCACAGAACCTTGACCATTCTAATGGTCTTGTTCCTGGTCTCCCTAGTCTTGGAGTCTAAGATGCGAACTGGGGTCTCCTCATATCTAAGTGTAGGATCTAGCTCGAGTGTCTCGGGCTCTAAGACATGTGATGGGTGAGGCACATACTGCTTTAGCTGAGAAATGTGAAACATATTGTGCACTCTCCCAAGCTCAACAGGTAAATCTAATCTGTAAGCTAATGGGCCCACTCGCTCCGTAATAAGGTACAGTCCTATATACTTCGGGCTAAGCTTGCCCTTCTGCCCAAATCTGAAAATTCCCTTCATAGGTGAAACTCTAAGGAAGACTCGATCGCCTACTGTGAACTCGAGGTCTCTCCTACGGACGTCAGCATATGACTTCTGTCTGTCCTGGGCTATCTTCATGTTTTTGCGTATTTGCACAATATCCTCTTTCATCTGGTCTAGGTACTCTGGCCCTAAGATGATGTTCTCACTGGGCTTGTCCCAACATAGTGGTGTCCTGCATGGCCTGCCGTACAATGCCTGGAATGGTGGCATCTGAATGGATGCATGGTAGCTGTTGTTGTACGCAAACTCGATCAAATGTAGTCGATCTATCCAGCTTTCCTGGAAGTCTAAGGCACAAGCTCTAAGCATGTCCTCTAATGTTTGAATTGTTCTTTCACTCTGACCATCTATCTGTGGATGGAAGGCTGTACTTAGCTTCAGCTTCGTACCCAATGCCTCCTGAACTTGCTGCCAAAATCTGGAAACAAATCTTGAATCTCTATCGGACACAATAGACTTAGGTACACCGTGGTATCTAATGATCTCTCCCTGGAAAAGGTCCGCCAGTTTGGGAACTTTCCAAGTGTCCTTGATAGGAATGAACTTTGCTACCTTCGTCAGCCTGTTGACGATGACCCATATCATGTTAGCACCTCTTCTAGTCGGTGGATGACCGACAACGAAATCCATGGATATTTCCTCGAACTTCCAATATGGAATGGGCATCGGCTGTACTAAACCGCCTGGTCTCCGGGGCTCAAATTTCACTTTCTGACACGTCATACATCTTGCCACAAATTCTGCAACATCTTTCTTCATACCACTCCACCAGAAATGTAATTTCAGATCCTTGTACATCTTCAATGACCCTGGGTGTACTGATAAGGATGAGCAATGAGCTTCCTGTAATATCTTTTCCTTCAAGTCGGGGCTAGACTCTGGAATGCACAAATGGCCATTCAGTCTGATTAACCCGTCTTCACTGAGTACAAAAATCATACTTCGCCTCTCAAAGATATTGTCAGTCGACTACTGTCTGATAGTCTTCATGTACAGGTCATTATTCTGAGCACAACGTACCTCCTCAATGAGGCCGTTGTCTCCTGTCATGGCAAATATGGTATGAGATCTACGGCTCAGGGCGTCAGCAACTACATTTGTCTTGCCCTCCTTGTACCTGAGGTCGATGTCGTAGTCCTTCAGAAACTCGACCCATCACCTCTGTCTCATATTAAGCTCCTTCTTAGTGAATAAATGTTGAAGGCTCATATGATCTGAGTAGACTATCACTGTAACTCCATATAAGTAGTGGCGCCAGATCTTCAGTGCAAACACAACTGCTCCCAATTCTAAATCATGAGTCGGGTAGTTATCTTCATGTTTCTTCAGCTGTCACGATGCATAAGCGATAACCTTGTCATTCTGCATAAGTACACACCCTATCCCTGTGCCTGAGGCATCACAATATACTTCAAATCCGTCGGTCCCCTCTAGAATGGTGAGTATTGGTGCCGATGTCAGTAGATCCTTTAGTGTCTGAAAGGAATGCTCGCAATCTTCAGTCCATACAAATGGAGAATCTTTCTTCATCAGGATCGTCATTGGTTTCGCCAGTTTGGAGAAGTCTTGCACAAATCTGCGATAGTAACTAGCTAATCCCAAGAAACTACGGATATCTGTCACTGTCTTCGGTCTCGGCCAAGTCTTAACTGCCTCAATCTTCGCAGGATCTACAGATATACCGCTGGCTGATATTACATGCCCTAGAAAAGATACACTGTCTAGCCAGAAATCACATTTTGAAAGCTTGGCATACAATTGATTCTCTCTCATGGTCTGCAAAACTTGCCTCAGATGCACCTCATGCTCGTCCTTGGTCTTAGAATAAACTAGAATGTCGTCTATGATTACAACTACCGATGAGTCTAACTGCTCCCTGAATAACCGGTTCATAAGGTCCATGAATATTGTTGGGGCGTTCGACAAGCCAAATGGCATAACTATGAACTCATAGTGCCCATAGCGCGTTCGAAAAGTTGTCTTCTCTATATCTCCATCCGCTATCCGTATCTGGTGATATCCTGATCTCAGGTCAATCTTTGAGAAAACTGTAGCGCCTCTTAATTGGTCAAACAAATCGACAATCCGTGGTAATGGGTACTTGTTCTTCACCGTGACTGCGTTAAGCTCCCTGTAGTCAATGCATAGTCGCATGCTACCGTCCTTCTTCTTTCCAAACAAAATTGGTGCTCCCCATGGTGATGCACTCGGTCTGATGAAACCTTTGTCAAGCAGATCTTCTAACTGAATCTTTAGCTCTTTCATCTCTGCTGGTGCCATTCTGTAGGGTGCTTTAGCAATAGGCCCCGTGCTTGGTATTAAGTCGATGGAGAACTCCACATCTCGCTTAGGTGGCATCCCTGGTAACTCTTCAGGAAATAAATCAGGGTAATCTGAGATGACTGGTATATCTGACCGTGTCTGCTCTTCTTGCCTCATGTCCTGGACATAGCACAAATAGACTGGTTGTCCCTTCTTCACTTTCTTCATCAAGGTTAATGCAGATACTAGCATAAAAGTAGGTTCTCTTGGTGTACTGCGATATGAAACGGTCTTGCCCTTCGGGCTCTTCAGTAGTAATCTATGCTCCGCGCAATGTAGTCGACCTTTATATTTCTGAAGCCAATCCATGCCCATGATGATGTCAAAACCTAAATTATCCAGCTCAATCAAGTCCGCGTGAAACTCTTCATCCATGATATTAATCTGAACTCCCTTGTGCAGTTTCGTGCACTTCACTCTCTCCTTCGTCGGTAGTGCGACTAGGAAATCTGAGAGATGCTCAGGGGTTGTCTCTAACTTCCTTGCTAATGTAGAGGATATAAAGGAATGAGACGCTCCTGAATTGAACAGTATTGATGCACTCACGCCATTTATTGTAAAGGTTCCCATGATGACATTCCCCTTATCCTTGGCCTCGGTCTTGTCCAACACATTCAGCACTGCTCCTCCATTAGACTCGTGGCCTGGGGTTTACAATTCGTAAGATAGTGAGGTTGGGGTGTATGTCTCAAAGGAATTAAAATGTCGTTCATTAACCCAATGATTCTTACATACAAGCTCTATAATTACATCAATATTGCCTAAACATCAAATTTAACCGTCCTGGTTTCAAATGGGTAGTATTTACTAAGATTGATGGGGCTGCATTCAACTTAATGCTCTTAATCCCATGGTACACTAATCTGGATTCTCCACCAAATATCAATATGTCTCCTGACTTCAAAATAATCTTGTTCGCCTTGTCCATCCTCTTCTGATCACTGTATAAAAATTCAACATCATCTCCAATGGAGAATGATACAACTGGTATCCCTTTGGTAATTGACTCATATGTCTCATCTCGGTCCTGGGTTGGTTTCTAATTGTTGTGCAATCTTGATCGCTTCTGTCACCAAAGTTTGAAAAATATCGGGTATCCTCGGAACTAGTGATCCATCTACCTTTCTTACTTCTCGATGCAACCTAGTTTGTGGATCCCAATCCTTACCCATACACATCATATACAATTTAAGTTTTGATCCCCTCTCATATCCTAGAGTATAAAATCCTCCAAGGCCTATTCCCAAAGTTCTACATTCGTTTACAATAGCTATTTGTTCATATAGAGTTAAGTATTGCTTGAGTAGGATCATGCCGGGTCGAAGTACTTGGCATTCTACCTCTGGATATTCCCGACCTTTGCACATAGGCTCAGGTGATCTCGGTCTCATAGGTAAGGGAAAACAAATGTCGAAGCATCCTATTAGGTGAGAGGTTTCCTAAGTTAGGTCTCTCTAACTTTGATTCACACTAAACACATACAAGTCCCATCGACTGAACAACTGTAAACACACATTCATGCATCATGCTTTTGGTTTAGATTCTAGGCTTGCCAGTTTCGCGCTAAGCGCTAGCCTCAGCGCCTGAAGTTCCCACAGAGTACAGGGTGTTTCTTCCTGGAACTATCTCCTTTCCCTTATGACTTTCGAATGAGGATGGATGTCCTCCCGGTCCTCTAGTGTAGGTGTTACTCTGCGGCGCTTGACCTCCTCTGGGTCCGCCCGCCTCTGTAGCTCGTGTCCTCTGTTAACCTCTAGATCCCTTGTATACTCGGCTCCCTGGGTTGAAAAAACATTCATACTCTCTATGGCCTTCCTTTTTGCAATAGCGGCACTCCACCTTCTTGCCTGAATAATCTATGTCGGGGTGATCATTTCCACAGCGCTTACAGTAGTAGTGGCGCTGGGTTGGCTTATTGCCTATTGTTTATACAACATGGTTTAGTAAATGTATATCTAAATATTTTGGTTAAGTGAGAGGTGGGTATCCTTACCCTTAGGTGGTGCCGATCTAAATGGCTGAGCATCAATAGCTGGGCCGGTCAGACGAGGGACCTGCTCCTTCGTCTTCTGACCATGGAAGTCCTTCCACCCCTTCTTTTTATCAAAGAATTTCCTGCTGAACGTTTAGGTTAGTGACCAAACTAAGTGTAGGTAATATATGGGTACTCCATCTCAATCAAAGGTTTCTTACTTTCCCTTCTTGTAGTAACCGCCAGAGGTTGCTCCCCCATCTTCTCCTTCAGTATTCTTTCTCTTCTTTCCCTGGATTGAAGCATTAACTCGATTGCTGATGCAGCGTCGTAGCATTCTTGGATAGTGGTGAAACGTATTGCTCCCATGGCGCACCGGATACGGTATTGTAAACCTCCTCTAAATTTCTGAATCTTCACGGTGTCGGAGTAGTCGACCCCTGGTATGTAATCTAGTAGGCTGATGAACTGTGCGTAGTCTTGGTCAACCGTCTGACTCCCCTGGATCAGAGTCTCGAATTCTTGCCTCTTTCTCTGCTTAAGGTGTTCGGGGTAGTACTTCTCCCGCAACACTTCCACAAACGCTGTCCATCCAAAGTCTGGTGTAGCCCTGTGGTGGCCCTCGACAGACCGCCACCAAATGTTAGCTGCGTCCTTTAGGTTGTATGTTGCTATGTCGATCTTCTGGTCTTCTAGAACTCTGACAGCCTTGAATGCCTTCTGGTGTTCCACAATGAACTTCTATAGTGCGGCGGGGTCTGGTTCCCCTGATACGTCGGTACTCTAGCGTCTGCAACGCTCTTCAACCAGTTGATTTCTCTGGGCTACGGCGGGTGGGGTATGGCTCCCGTAAATTGAGCTCCTAGCTGTGTAGCGAAGGCTGCCATGGCCTCTGCTAGGCCTGGTATCTCTGGGACAACTGCCGGTGTCTCACCACCGCGTCCACTGCTGCCTCCACGTGGTCTTCCAGCTCTTGACATCTATAGTATAGTATACTATTATTACTACTCGGTGTTACACCGTTTTACATGCACAATCATAAATATGTAAGAAAGTTAATTACTAGTAATAAAGATATTCCTAGAACTCTCTTTCTAGGTCACGAATCCTCACAGACGTTCCTCGTACCCCAAAATTCCTATGCTCATTGTTCTTGACTCAGTATCTTTTCATCAGAGCGTAACTACGCTCTGATACCACTTTTTGTAACACCCCTAATCCTAAACCTGTAATATAAGCGCAAGTCGTAACATAATAAATAACATTCGCAGCGGAAAATAAAACTATCTAACGTAGGTGTTATACGCCGTTACTCACCCATGTGAGTAACAAGGCAACCTTACTCCATCCATCAACTTCAACTCCTCACCGCTGTGATGAACAGATACTGAGCACTATTAATATTACAAACCAAATCCAAACTGAGCATCTAAACGAAATACAACAAACTCCAAATACAGTACACAATAAAACTAAAGTGTTTATTGAGAACACATCAGCTACCCTGTTCCCCGCACTCCGGCTTGTGTCTTCAATCAATAACCTGAAATGTTTTGCCCATTGAAGGGCTCAGCAAACGATATGCTGGTATGCTAAATGTAGTCCTAAGTCATCTAGATTCCATAAGTCGTTTAGCCATCTTGATATTAGATTCATTACATGATAATCCATTTTATAACAATAGTAATAACTGTAAATGTTAAATAAACACATAACAGTTCACCTGCAAACATCAGTGTATAATAGTAAACAACAACCAGATAATCAAACACCAATAATCCATAACAATAACCAAACAAGATACGTGAATTAATTAACTGTACTTGTTAGTTGGCCACATGGCCCTTATCCTTGTAATCCAATCCCTTAACCTTCCAATTAATTTCCACCGCAGGCATCATGTTAAGACAACCCTTAATAACTTAATAATGGACAGTAGTCCCCTGGGTTCCATAGGAACTATTACCAGCTGACCTTATGGCCCTGGATAATTATTTTGACCGATCCGGTCGAACCTGTGCACCAACAGCAGTGCCCTCTGCCATCATCGAATGTGGATAATGGATTCCCTTGAGTGACTCTTGATATAGTCCCTCGTAGTGATCACGATGCGCAACCAAAAAGTCGAAACAGTCTGGATTCCTCTCTTTATAAGTTAGCCCTTTAGTCAGTGATACAATATCCAATCATTGAGTTAAGACTATAACAGTTGACTATCAGTTAGGTTTACATAATACCTAAAGGTCAGTTAGTCTTGTTCCAGTTTAGATGTATAAACTTCCAGTCATACGACGTTCGCGTAAAATAAAACGCAGTGGTGTTGAGCAATACAGTATACAAGACATTGTACATAAATCACAGATATCGCTCTTAGCAATTAAACACACAACGTCTGGACCTTAGGAAAATCCTTAGGACATTCAGACCACACAATTAACATACCGTTCACCGTGATATCTGCTAGCTTGACGAATTCACGCTCAGTAATTCCTTCCCGTACGCTGTTGTATTTACATGCAATACCAGGTAACGTTAATACAACTATTCACTAAATATTACAGTACTGTCACTGTAGAGTTTACACTCGTAGTATACTAACTCTGTATGTTCTTTATTTCCCCCCGTAATTTAACAGTGGTTCTAGGTAGTTCAACAGTTCGTTATTTTTGTAATAACTACATGTGATAATGAATTTCCATTGTGTTGTATACCTTTATTTCAATCATATATCCTTAGTTATTTTCACTTATTCCATATACCAATATCATTTGGTTATTTTTTTATTATAACCTCCTTTATTTTATAAACTTTACATTATACTCCATAATATACCATAATACATTATATTTCTTAATTTTAATTCATTTCTTTATTAATTTACAAAACTAACCTTATAAATTCGGTAATTACATAATGAACACATTAACTTTTGTAAATTACCAAATAACCACATATATCTTTTTGGTAATTACAATTTAAATATTCCAACTTTTATAAATTACAAATTAATCCCATGAACTTTCGGTTTCAACATATAGTTTTCTATATTTACATTTTAACCCCAAAACTTTATATAAGTTACATATTAACTTATAAACTATAGTTTTAATATTCAATTTTCTTAAATGCCAAAATGAACACTTATATTTCTACAATTTACATATTCGCCCCAATTAATTTTCGGTTTTCCATTTAAACTTTTATAATTTACATATTCACCCCAAAGCTTTTTTAAACTTAATATTTCATGTCATAATTCATTTTAACCCAAAGTTTTTGGTCAACACTTTGACCAAGACTTAATTTCTTAATTAATACTTTAATATACCCAGAAAAACACAAGTAATTCGGTTTAACTCCAATCTTTCCATAAATTACAAAATAGCCCCAAAACTTTATAAAATGTTATTTTAACACTTAAACACTTGTTTAAATTCACCAAAATTCATAATATTAATTCCCACCTTATATTATATCGTAATTATGCCAAACAAACCTTTAAGCTCTCGACAATTATTATTAGTGCACCAAACTTTTCAAAATTTACATTTTAGCCACATAACTTAATAAACTAGCCATTTAAATACTTGTAGCTATTTTTAATACTCCCAAAATTTATAATATAAGTTAATATACTTATATATTTCGAAAATCACCAAATAACCCAATTTGTTTTCGGCTTTAACAATTATTTACCATATAGTTTTAAAACTTGATTTATACCTTATAATAAGTATATATAAATGTATATAAGCCATATAACACTTCTAAAAATTATGTTAATGACTTAGAATTATTATAAACTCAAAATAGAACACTTAACTCTTAGATATTTCGGCCTATATAAATGTATCATAAATTAGTTTTTGTAACACAAATTTATACCTTAAGGTAATAATCTTACCTTATATGTTATAAATTATTTTCTTGACATTATAGCCCATAGTATTTCAGCCTTAATACTAAGGCTTATACATAATTTTTATACCAAAGTTTGAAGCTTAAAACAAACTTAAACTTAATAAACCTTAATTATAGAAACTTACTCCTTAAATCAAGATGATTCTTGTACTTGATTTCTTCTTGATTTCCAAGCTCCTCCAATGGTTTCTTGATGAGGTATTTTCGGCCTCCATGTACAAGTTTAGGAGATCCAAGTGTTAGACCTCTAACAAGGATTTATAAGTAATATTTGGAGTAGTTTTACAAGAGTTTACCTTAGGTATTTAACAAGGTATTTTCGGTACACCTTGGGATGATTGTAGATCTAAATTTCCTTCATGAAATGATGAAGAGAACGTTGGTTTAGAAGTCCATAATTTTCGGAAATGACTTAGGTATTTACTTAGGATTTTTCAACATAAAAATATACATTAACTTGATCTTGTTGTTCCTTGTGTTGTTGTTGAATCAAGGTACCTCCTTGGAGCACCAAAGCTTGGCGATTTCTTGTAGGATTGTTAGGATGATTCTTGCTTCAAGACTTAGTTGATTTAGCTAGGAAAATTACATAGAAAGGGTGTTAGAACTTAATACACCATTAATGGTCCTTTGAAGCTCTAAGGAATAAACTAGCAAAGGAAGAAAGAAAAGAGAGGGAAAGAGAGCCTTACCAATCGGCTGAATGAATGGGCAAGGAAGAATGAAACTTACGTATGACTTAAAAAATGGAAATTGGAAGGATTTCTCTTTTGATAAATTAATGTCACATTTGTCTTGTTTTTCTTTGTTTATTGTTTGATTGCTTGGCTCCATAAATCCCTTAATTGAAGCTAACTTTCGGCTGATTGGTAACGGAGAAGGATAGCTTTGTTTGACAATTGAAACAAGAGGACAAAGACTAAGGTAGGTGGTTGTCTCCTTTGAATTTTCTAAGTCAAATTATTAATACTAGCTTGCCATGTTCTCTTGTTTGATTTCGGTAATATGAGCTGAATATAGGTATTTGATTCTTGATAATTGAAGACATTAGAACATGCTTAGGTAGGTAGGTATACTACTTTGAATTTTATAAGGCAATCAAACCTCATTTTTCCTTGCTTGAATTCGGTGACCATGTGTTGTATGAGACCATTTGTTTTTTGTCATTTTAGACATAGGAAACTAGCTTAGTTAGGTATATGTCTTATTTGATTATTTATGTAGCAATCAAACTTGCCTTTCCCACATAAAATCGGCAGCAACAAGGCTAGTAACATGGGCTGTTTTATTTGTTTACTTGCACATGTATAAAGCTAGATCTAGGTTTGTTCTTTATGTATTTTAATTCCCATGACTTTTCCTAACTCATTCCTTGTTGTTTCCTTGCAGGAAATCGGTAATGGAGGGCTCATTGACTGAGATTATCATGATATAATATCATATGGTACATGATAAGATGAGTCACCATCTATAAGACTTAATTTTTGCTAAAACCTAGTCTAAAATCACCCAAAATGGCGGCCCCTCTCATGGCCATATGGGACTGATTTTTAATTTGATTCCTGTCACACTATATTGTATTAAGACCATATTGTAACATGTTATAAGTCACAACATTTAATTGGTACATTTATACCAAGGTAAAAGATGAAAGTTTCTAAGGTAAAATGCTGATTTTATAATACTTTTTGATGACAAAATCGGCCCTGTTTGTGATATGTTTTTAGCACTGGCTTTAATTTATTTAGATGTTCAATTCATCCCCATTTAACATTATCAACTCGTGGCTCCTCAAAAACTTCAAGGTAATAGCGTAGAACGCGTTTTTATGACACCCGAAGGTGCGTTTTTGTGCTTTAGGGATATTCTGGAAAATAAGTAGTCGCTATGAGTTCCAAGTGTTTATAAACATTTTTTATAGTCACTAATGATATATCAATGTGTTACATTGAGTTATATGGGGTTATATCAACTCATGACACAATTTTCGGGCTACCGGGACACTCCCGGGGCAAAATAGGAGCTTTAAGAAATTTCCCGAGGATTTTGTTGAATTTTGAAAAAGTAGCTCAAGGTCTCTCTTTAGAATGATTAATAATGATGTTAGGAACTCTTAGAATGAATTATATAGGAGTTCGTGCCACCTCGGCACTTCTCCGGAGCATTCTCGGGGGTTTATGGGGCCCCCACCGGGAACCTCCGAGCGCTTTGCATTTAATTGAAAATCTACCATGAGGACTTCATATTAAATGTCTAGTAAAGTGTTATGGTGCATTTGGAATGAAGTGTAATGCTTTACTTCATCCTATAAGGTATTTCCGGGACTTTCGGGCCCTTAAGGGAACTCCCGAGCATTTTGCATTTTTACTCAGTTTTAGGTGAGGTCCTGTGTTCTAAGGGTCATATAATGATCCTTGATTAACTTAATATGAGGTTTATAGCTTATATAGCTTTGGTTAGCTTAAGGTCCGGCTTAACGCTCGTTTTTGACCTTAAGGAGTTTAGGTACGTTTTTAACGCCTAAGTGTTTATATGCTTTCTTAGGGTTTAATAATCCCCTAAATAATATTTATTTACCATTATTTAATTATTTAAAGGTTAGGGGTATTTCAACAAGACACCAAACAAGGGTTTAGTTTGAATTTTCGTCTTGCCAACAAGGGCTAGAAAAAGATGAGTTTTCAAGATGATTTTTACCTCAAAATGATAAGGAGATGAAGGTGCTTCTAATGGTGGTCTTCAAGCTCCAAATGCAGCACACCCATGGAGATGAAATGGGTGTTTTAGATTTTTGAAAGGAGGAAGGTGTTCTCCTTGATGAGAGGATTCCAATGGTACTAATTTTGTAATTTTTGGAGAAGGATTAAGTGGTTAACAAGAGGAGAGAAGAGGGATGTTGTGTGAGGTTTCTCAAATCTCCATGGCTGTCGCCCAAGGAGGAATAAGAGAATAGAGAGGGAGGGGGAACCGTGAGAGAGAGGTGAGGATGAGAGAGAGAGAGAGAGAGAGAGAGAGAGAGAGAGAGAGAGAGTTTACTTTTCTATTTCTTTACTTATTTTGTCTTTTGTACATAAGAAAGGAATTAAAGAGAGTGAGAGTGAGAGAGGGGCAAATCGGCCACCCTATACACACACACACATTTTTGATTTTTATTTGCAACAGTGGACACATTAGTTTTGTTTTATTACAGTCTCACCTCACAACTTCCCGGTTGTTACAGTTTTTACTAACCGGAATCTGTTTTCCGGAATTTTCTCGTTTAATTAATTTTATTGGTTCTAAACCTTCATTAATGTTTATTAATGACTATTTGGTTGACCAAAATCGTTACGAGTCTATTTGACTCGCCTAAAGTCGCGTTTTCCCGGTTTCCTCAAAAAACGCGCTTTAAGGTTTGTTTATGCTTTTAACCCATTTTAAAGGTCCGTTTTCTTAGAGATTTGTTCCCTCATGTTTATTTAGATGTAATTAAGCCTTTAAAATTATAATTAGCCTAATTAATCACTATTTTTAATTACGGGGTATTTCATATATTGTCACCAAATACTTAATAAATGTGCCTAAACATTTGGCCACTATACAACCCATATTACAAAACTTAGATTTCATTAAAATTTTCATATTACAGCACTTATTTTTGGACCTAACAACACATATATTCCAGAATTTTTATTTTGTTACATAACATGTACTTAAACGTTATAAAAGTGACATATAAGTCCTTAAATCATTAGCCCGCCTAACCAAGTGTTCCTCCTTTAATTATAACCAATTAAGGACTAAACTAAACCATTTTAAGTGTTTTTTTTTAAATACGGCAGCTACCTTAACTCCTCATAAACCAATTTTTTTAAAGGCTAATTCTTGGACATATACTTAAGTATTCTTGGAGCGACTTTAAAACACTTAATTAAGCTTAACTTAACTCACCTTATAATGCCCAAGATTAGCTCCCAAGTCTTCAAATTTTTGGCACCTATATTATAATATAGGGTTCATTTAGTTTTTGCTTAAACTTAATACTAATGATGTGTTTAAGGCGTTAGGGACTAGGTTTAATTACTTACCCTTCTTAAAATGTGTTTTTCCTCCCTTGTTTCCTCTTGTGTTTGCACCAGCTTCAAGGGAATCTTGGAGCTTCCATTCGGCCCCAACGCATGGAAGAGAATGAAGATCAATGTTAGGGTATTTAGGTATCTTAATATAGTTTGGAGAGATTAGGGTTTTAAGTATGAAAATTAGGTCTTAAGAGAGGTGTTTACCTTGCTCTCAAAGAAGAGTTTTTCTTCCCTTATTTTCGACAATGGCCTAGGAAGTGAAGAGGATTAGTTATCCTTGGTTAATCTAGGAATGAAAGATAGTTAGAGTATGAAAAGCTCTATATTTCATGGCCTCACCTTAGGAGATGTCTAGGTATTTTTGGAACCTCCTCAAGCTTGGTAAAACAAGGACCTTTAAGCATGAAAAAGAAAGGAAATGGTGTCAAAAGGGCTAGCATTTTTGGACATATAAATGCCCTAGGAAGACCTTATTTCACACAATCAAACCCTAATTTCAATTTAAATCAATCTCCCAAATCAAACTTAAATTCTGATTTGTACAACACCACTTGATCCAGAACTCTCGCACAACGTAATCCAAAACAAAATTCCAGAACTTGCACTACGGTTTCAATATCAGTTCGAACCCTCAGGAGCCCAAAATTTCACAGACTACCAACAATTTCAGGAACCCTAAATTTCAGTTCTAGTAACAAGACTCAACTCACCATCCAAGGCTTAATTTCTGGACAATAAACAACATATGACTTAAATTTACCAAATCGAATACAAATTTGTAACCTTTCCAAAAGTAGGTTCCAACCTCTGAAACTCTCGGCACCCTCCATTTTGATCAAACATGGCACCGCACCGTTTTTTTTTTTTTTTTGCTTCAAGCTTCGGGCTGATTCCAGGCTCGAGCATCAGCATGTTTGCTTCCCGGATTCCGGACTTGCGCACTAAGGTAGGTGTGAATACAAGAAGAGAATGAAGAGGAGTAAGGTTGGGTCCAAATTGGATTTCGAATCCAGAAAAGAAACGAAAGGAGCATAGAACCGTCTGCCTCTTACCTCAGGTTTGGCGCGACACAAGAAGAGAATGAAGAAGGTCCCGCTCCTTGTTGGCGGTGTCGAACAACAAGAAGAGAAGAAGGCACAGAGTTACATTCCTTGTTCGACCGTGGCGGAAACAACAAGCAAGAAGGGTGCAGGTTTGTTCGCCAGACTAGGGTTCGAATGCATAGAAGAGGAGGAGGTTGTTGAAGGAGAAAAGAAAGAGAGGAATGAAGAGGCGCCAGTATGTAGTGTTCCTCGATCGTTGCTAGGGTTCATGAGTGGGGGAGGGAAGCGGAGAGTGGCGCAGCGCGACATGATCCTTACCAGTTAGGGTTGCAGTTAAACCTTAAATGAAGAAAAGGGATGAAGGGAGGCGATAGGCATGTATGTCTCTCGTTCAGGTTAGGGTTGTAAAACACCCGTGAGTGAAAAGATGAAGAGTGGGCTGGACTTATTAGGTCTAGTTTATTTTATTTTATGTTTGTACTGGACTGGGTGTATTAGTTAAAGGAAGGTTGGGCCGGCCCAGTCTTTGGCTGGTCGGTCTTTTTTTTTTAAACGTTACATTCATAATGTCGTTTTTAACTCATTTCTAATCCGTTTTTCGTGTCGTTCATGACACGTCGTCCCGTTTAATGAGATAGATTTTTTTTTTGTAATCCCAAATTTATATTTTCAAACAATAAATATTAATGTTATTTATACATTCCATTATTTAGTACTTAATTTCTAATTGGTTTGTGTTTCACCATTTTAGGCGAAAACACGACGTCTTTTATTCCGATTCTTCAACCAATTTCCCAATGCCTCTAAAATTACCCAAATAACCTCGTAAGGTGTCTAAAACCTCATTTTCACTTCTAATATTTGTGTGACATGTTTTTCGGTGTAAAAATGATTAATTTTATTTTCAATTATATTTCTTTTTTAAATCCTCCATAATGTCGTTTCAGGTTTCGTTGACGTGTCCTAACGACTTCTTAGGGTATAATTAAATATTGTATTATTCCCTTTTACTCACTTAAGGGTATTTAATTCCTTAATCTCTCATTAATTACCTTTATTTAATTAATTTATGATTAATTAAAGTAATTAAGGTTTGGGATATTTCAGATATAGTCTTGCGGATGCTGTCAATAAGAGGGTTAAAGTCAATTGTTTTAGGCTTCCTTACAGTTATAGGGATGCCCAGGTAGCGAAAGGGGAATGAACTCGGTTAAACCCAGTTAAACAAATAATTACATCAACTAACGGAGGGCTAACCAGGGATGGCAATTTTAAACGAATACCCGCTAACCCTATCCACCCTATTTAAATAAACGGATGAAAACCCGAAATAAACAGATGACGGATGATCGGGTGACGGGTTGGGTCGGGTGACAGATGACATTTTTCATCCGTCACCCGATCCGTCATCTGTTTATCACCTGACCCATCATCTGCAACAAACAACCTAATTACAAAGAGCTTAGACCTTTTGGATGTCTAGCTTATGCATTAATTTTAGGGCCCAAACAAGGGAAGTTTGCATCAAAATCTATTTCTTGTATCCATATATGATTAGTAGAAAAACAAAAGGGTCATAACCTTCTTTGTATTCATGATCACAAAATTATAGTTTTTAGAGATGATGAAAACAATCAATCTCAAAACACCCTTCTTTGATAACATCTCTCCTTCTATTAAACAAATACCCTGCGTCTTTGATGATGATGACAATCAATCTCAAAACACCCTTGACCTTATTGCACGGTTCAGAGAGCACTTGTGTATGTAACAAACTGAGGTCACTAGCTCGCAAACTACCACTCATCCCAGTCCATAACAATATAGTCCTGAAGCAGAAAATCAGGAAACAGAACAAATGGACCACCTAAGATGATCTGTTAGAACTAGACAACCACCTCCCTATCTTCAAGATTACTATACAGGAACAATTCATGTTTCTGAAGAATTATTCACAGATATTATAAGAGAAAGAAGCAACAAAAAAAATGAAACCAATAATGAACATTTTCTTCCTTTCAACAGTCTCACTGACATAACTCATGTTCTGTCTCTTGGTGCCACTGTCATTCAAAATAGAAACACCATTGAAAGGGTTCTTTACCAACAACAACCTCAAACCTATGAAGATACCTCACAAAGTAGTCATTGGATAGATGCTATAAACAAAAAACTAGAGGCTTTAATTCAGAATGGAACTTGGGAGTTGACAAGATTACCAAAACACAAAAAGGCCATAGGCTGAAAATGGGTTTTTACAACAAAACTAAAAGTAGATGACACCATAGAGAGGTATAAAGCTAGAATGGTAGCTAAAGGCTTTAACCAGAGATATGGGCTAGACTATATTGAAACTTTTTCTCCTGTGGTTAGAATGTCCACCATTAGAGCTCTCTTGGCAGCTGTTGTAAAAAAGAATTGGGTGATGGATCAACTTGATGTTAACAACGCACTTATTCATGGCAACCTGCAAGAAGACATTTATATGAAAATACCACTAGGATTAAAGGTGGATGATAAAATGAATGCTTGCAAACTTATAAAATCTCTTTATGGTAAGAAGCAAGCATCAAGACAATGGTGTGCTAGACTTAGTGATCTTTTGGAAACAATAGGTTACGCTAAATCTAGCAATGACTCCTCCCTTTTCTGAAAAACAACATCAACAAAGTGACTTTCCTTGTCGTTTATGTCAATGACATATTAATAACAAGCAATGACACTCAAGAAATACATGCGGTAAAACAAAGATTGGACAAGGAGTTCAAGATAAGAGATCTAGGCTAGTTACACTTTTTCCTAGGCATGGAATTCCTTCATCATGAATCAAGCCTTGATATATCTCAAAGGAAATTTTCTTCTGAAATCTTAACTGAATATGTTGTTTTTGGGAAACATTCTTTCTTTTCTCCTATGCAGCCTACTATCAAGCTTGGGAAAATTGATGGTGACAAGCTTCCCAATCCCACAATCTACCGCAGTCTTATTGGAAAGTTAAGTTACTTAACCCATACTAGACCTGATATGAATTATATAACACAACTGTTAAGCCAGTTTATGTAGAAACAAAGGGAAAACATATTAAAGCAGCTCTTCACACACTACAGTACCTTAAAGGTACACTCAACTATGGCATCCACCTCAACAAACAACAAGACTACACTCTGATGACATATTGTGACAGTGATTGGGCGGGCTGTCCAATGACAAAAAAAAAAGATTTTGGTCATTATATCCTCCTTGGCGCCTTTCCTATTGCATGTAAATCAAAGAAATACAGCTCAATCTCTCCTTTATCAATAGAAGCTGAGTATAGGTCAATGAAATCAGTCATAAGTGAGCTGGTCTGGCTAAGTAGAATCATCAATGAAGTTGACATAGAAGATGTTCAACCCTTTCCAGTCACATGCGACAACAAATCAGCAGTTTTTATAGCCAAAAATCCAGTCCAGCCCCAAAGGACAAAGACATAGAGATTGATATCCACTATGTTCGACAAAAAAAATTCAAAAGGGCCTAATCACAGTTCAACACATCTTCAATAAAAATCAGTTAGCAGTTTTTCTAACCAAACTAATGACATGAAATACTTATGCAGGTTTTCTCAAAGACATTGGTTTATATTTGTTACAAGATCATATAAAGGAACAAAGTAGATCTTGGGGGGGGGGGGTGTTAGGATAGCCCAGTGTCTAATGTCCTAGGTCTTAGTCCATATAGTCCATATACTTAGGCTCACTATTTTTCTTTATGATGGGTCTGTCCATCTCATTTAATCTCTCTCGGTTATGAGTAATACTCTATAAATATAATTTGTTTACTTAGCTAATATGGAAAGCTACTAATCATCATTCGATAAGACAAGTTTACAATCTCGGTTTTCTTATACTAAGCCAATGACACTAGTTATATATATACTTGTTTCAACACAAAATAAAACAAATTGGTAAAGGACTAGTTTTTTTGTTGCTTCTTTTTATTTCAGTTTTTTTATTGTATTTTTAATTAATTTTATCTCTAAGTTTATAGTTTGTTATTAATGTGTTCAAATTCAAAGTGCATAATAAATAAAAACTATATGATTTTGTGGAACTTTTAAATATGTATTGTGATTATTTATTTTAAACAAATTTTAGAATTCAAATTTTCAGCTAATTGTTAAAAAACAGTATGTTTTAATCACATATTTTTCATTCAGTAACATCATTAATATAAAATTTCATAAAAACACATATTTTCAACATCATACTTTAAACACAAAACAACATACACAACTAATAGCACAAAAATATCAATACTACGATAAGTAGAGGTTTTCATAGCGCCGTTGACAATAAAGTTAAAAGAATATAAAGATGAAAAGTATATACTACCTCCGTTCTGAATTGATCGTCTTGTTTGCTTTATGATATATTTTTCCACTTCAATATTAAGTATATAAGATAAAATAATTTTATAAAACTAAATTTTGTAATGTGTAGATTATCATTTAAGGAATCATATACAAAAATTAAAATTTTAAAATTATTTTATCTTATATGTTAAATATTGAAATCAAATAATATATACAAATAGTAAACAAGACGTTCAATTCAGGACGGAGGGAGTAATATAAATAAGAGTTCTGACACCTATTAGTTGCTCAAATAAATAACAAGTGTAAGTGAAAGTACAAGGTATATTTATAACTAAATCAACTCGAAACAACGACTTTTCTTTCCTCGAAAGGCAGCTCGGAACATCGAATTCACTATTCAGGTTGAGAGCTGGTGTGGGGTAGACGTGCATAATTATGAAAAGTCTACGCCATTAAAGACGTGCCAGAAACATTATTACATCGAAAATGGAAAATAAAGGAAATAGTGTTTTGTTAAAAAATGTCTCTTTGCATTTTTCATCGTTTTTTAGGCGATACCTTTCATATTCATATTATAGTACTACATACTATTTCAAAAAAAAAATTACTCCCTCCGTAATTTATCTTATATGTTAAAAATTGAAGTCAAACGACATGTCCAAATAATAAACAGGACGGTCAATTCAGGACGGAGGGAGTATAGTACTACAGTATTAACTTGACCATACATGTAAGTTATTGATTGATGATATAACTGTTTGTTAAAGAGAAAAAACACAAGAAATAATTGATGATATAACTGGCCAAACACTGCCATCCACTATTTTGCTTTCTACCTAGACTTTTTTTGCAGCTTCGTCTGTCAAATTCCTACCTGTTCTATTCCGGCGGCCACGCCATCAATCGATTTCGTCTGAGCGCTCACCACCACTCCCATATTTTCTCAACAGGCCCGCCCCTCTCACCTGGCCGCCTCCCGACATCAAACCACTGCAGATCTCGCCTGCCGCTCGGATCTTCTCCAGCAAGTTTACCGGCCAGGGATTTGATGATGTATAAGAGATTATAATTTGACTCTGATGACGCCGCTCCCCTTTTGACTTGAAAGGTCAAAACTCGACAGATTCAGCCATCAGATTCGGCGCGCTAATTTCTCGGAAGAGCCTGTTTATTGGTATCTCCGCTTCTCAGGGGCGTGGCCGAGTTCAATCTCCGGCATTGGCTCTGAGCAGAAGTGTCACCACGGCTTTACGTTATGGCTTTCCTTGACTTGCTGAGTTCCGTGGATTGGGAAGAAGAATCATATCCACAGTACCGAGATTTCATCATCCTCCCATTCTTTGCTATCTTCTTCCCTTCTGTTCGTTTCTTCTTGGACAGAGTTGTATTCGAGGTACTTATATGTTTTAAACGACTTGAAATGATGCCTGCATTGTGATCATCTCTCTCTATCTCTCTGCTTTTAAGTTCTCAAATTAGTGATTACTTTTTGGTAGAACTTTTTTGCTTATATTTTATGACGTGAGGGCTACGGGGCCGGATGCTTTTTGCCGTGAATTTTACGTTCTGTAATATACTTCCCGTCTTGCTTGATCTGATGTTGACCTATTTGGCTGGACACTTTTCCTATATATTCATTCATCAACTTCAAAATGTATGTTCGCTTGATAGGAGTTTAATTTTAATCGGAAGATTGGGGAAGGAATGAGTCTGATAAGAAAAGTTTCCTTTAGATAATCACAATCTTCCTACAGATGTGCTACAATATTGCACTTAGCTTCACTATGGAGATCAAATCTGTCTATTTGCATTGCGCATTTCAGTCAACCTTCATTGGTAGAGTCGGCCATCTGAAGTAGATCGTAAGTTAGCAAGCTGGCTGAGTAATAGATCTCGTTAGTGTGCTGAGATTGGATATCTACCAGAACTATATGCGCTTGTCAGATCTCACCATATATTGTCTACTACTCTAACCCAAGTGTCGTTTGATGGGATCTTGAACCCAAGATATTTCGTTTTTATCGTCACTAATATTGGCAGCAGGAGGATGAAATTTATTTCCTTCCTGAGATTTGACGAAAGTTCCTAATTTCCATTGATCCTTCATACCGGCTGTGTTATCTGGTCCTATTGTTAATATGTTGCATAGAGAATGTCTAGTTACCTGAAGGACCACCCTGATATTTGGAAGAAGAGTGTATCTAGCTGTATGAAGGATTTAAGTTTTCTGCTATGTAATAATAAACAAGTTTAACAGAGCTCTAGGAACTCTGTCTAGTATAATACATTATAGTCAAATCGGCCTGCATATTGTTTTCTTTGTAAAAGTTACTGCCAGCAAGTGAAGCGTGTGTATTCTGTGTAAGATACTGTAGATTGTCAGATGTTTTGATGCAGAGTTCTTATGTCTTATTGTCTATATGGACGTTTATAAAACAGAGGATTGGAAAGAGATTAATTTTTGGCAGCCAGCTACATCCGAAAGATCTTGACATTAATAAAAGAAAGAAGCTACGGAAATTTAAGGAATCAGCATGGAAGATGGTTTATTATCTTTCAGCAGAGATTCTTGCTCTTTCTGTTAGTTACAATGAGCCGTGGTTCACTAATACCAAATATTTTTGGGTGGGGCCTGGTGATCAAGTATGGCCAGACCAAAAAGCAAAGTAAGATGTAAAGTAATATCTCAGCTACCTCCAGTATCAATTTACAAATTACATTACAATGCCTAACACCATCCATGCTGCTGCTGCTAATGGTTATGGGTTTTTTCAGGTTAAAGTTGAAGGGTTTGTATATGTACACAGCTGGATTTTATACATACTCAATCTTTGCTTTGTTGTTCTGGGAGACAAGGCGCTCTGACTTTGGCGTTTCAATGGGTCATCATGTTGCAACTGTCATTCTCATTGTCTTGTCATATATATTAAGGTATACATTTATATTTACTAATATGGCTGGATTCTTTCTTTATTAATCACTTGAAGAGAAATTGCAGCAATTTGAATGTGATATTGTTATGTTTCTTATTGAGTAGTTATTTATGCTATTGATTTTTACTGTGTTGCTGTCTTTAAACTTTGTATCCTCTAATTAGAGTAGGTGACTCTTTTGTGTTAATTGGAAAAATGAAATCCCTGGGTCCTCAAAATGAAAAGTTTACTTCTGCAGCTAGGTTTTGGAATATCATACACGTAATTCAAAGGCAAGCCTTTCGAGACAATTATAGATCTATAATTGGCTTAATGCTATTGGCTCATTGTTGTAACTATTTAGTTAAATTTTGAGTCGTATGCCCACTTCTTAGGTGCTGCTGTAATATGCATTCATGCAGGTTTGCTCGTGCTGGTTCTATTGTTTTAGCTCTCCATGATGCTAGCGATGTCTTTCTTGAGGTTGGGAAGATGTCCAAATACAGTGGTGCTGAAGCACTGGCTAGTTTCGCTTTTGTTCTCTTTGTTTTATCTTGGATGCTTCTTCGCCTCTTCTACTACCCTTTTTGGATCTTGTGGAGTACAAGGTAAGCTAATTGAAGCTGATCCACCTTTTTGTTATTTATTTCATTAGATCCACGGCTTGTCTTATTATGCAATGGTTATACCTTGAGATGTTATCCAGTCTATTCAATAGGTCCACACTTAATGCAAAATAAATATGTTCTGCAAGCTCATAGGAAATGTGAGACATAGAAAGGACATCTTGTCCAACAATGTAGTCCATGTAGTCCTGACTCATCTACTAGATCTGTCTTTCAAAATTGAAGATTGATAGTGTGAATTCTCCAGTAATTCTGAATTTAGAGAGAAGTTCTTTCCCTTATCTTTTGACCGATTTGTTTCAGTTTTCCTTGGATTTGATAAACTGACAGTTCTTCGGTTGACTGAGACATTCCCTACTGATTCTTTTGAAAATATCAAATACGTATATGGAGATGGATGGTAGTTGATTCAGCTTGATGGCCTAGCTTGCTATGTAACAACTGACTGGTTTTAGGAACCATCAACCATGTTAGTGTTTGAACTCCCTACATTATGGCCAAACATAGTGATATTGTTGCGTTAGAGAAGACTTAGCTTATTAAGTTGCAGTTAGCAACCATGAAAACTTTCAGTTCCAAGTTTTTCTGCAGTGGATGGTGTCCACACTGGTTATACTATTGAAGACAGTATGATCTTATGAATGATATAACAGTTATTTACCAAAGAAATATTATATTCTTTCCAATCATGTTACTGATAACTATCAATACATGATAACCACATGAGTCTTCTATGAAATTGACATGCATATCTAAATTATTATGCTAAGGGTTGTTATTGGTTTGTTTCATGCAAATCACCGCTATAAAAGTTATAGTTACCTTGCATATGATTTTTTGTTGTTGTTGTGGTTAATGTTATGTTTTGACACTATATGATGCCCTAAAATTATGGCTTCGTGGACGCAGTTGTATTTTATGGCTTGGCAAAACTTGTGTATGTAACGTACATCCTTCTTATGTGAATATCAAGTAATTGCTTATGATAAATTCATTGTTTTAATAATTTATCTATCTCTTCTGTCTACTAAAGTAACCCGGAATATTTGTGGTTCCATTTATACAGATAAAAGTGCCTTTTTAGCAGGGATTTTCTTTTGGCTTTTAATTTTGATATTGTACCTCCCCCTGTGATTTTACCATTGCGCCTACTTTGGTATTAGTCTGATGCACCCAACTCGACATTGCAAACTGCTTTATATTGTGACATTCTATTTGGATGATGACGTGGTAGCGCATGTTAAAAAGTTATATGGTGATATTACAAAACCATCAATGGCGAGCTATGTATTTTTCCAAACATAAGGGCAGGCGGACAAATTACTTTTTTTTC
Organism: Limonium bicolor; assembly: GCA_023374045.1. NCBI lineage: Eukaryota > Viridiplantae > Streptophyta > Magnoliopsida > Caryophyllales > Plumbaginaceae > Limonium > Limonium bicolor. Next base: position 460,563,922 of record CM041777.1, on the reverse strand, counting down.
CTCATTTGCTTGTTGTGAATTAAATTGAGCCTTTATCATGCTAATTCCTATTTTGAGATGTTAGGTGCGGAAGTTTATTTTGAAACTAATTCTCTCCGCTTGTGTATTCATGTATCATAATTTATTTAAAAAAACTTATATGACGGTTACAGCTACCACAAAATAGGATTTAATTCATCGGGTGATGAAAGGTTGAGACTTGTTTGGTAGTAGTAGAACTTGTAAGATGTGTATGATGGATTAATATATGCATTGTCATGATATGGCACATTGACACCTATAGCTGCATGGATTGCACTGCGTGTTTTTACGTCAAGGTTGATAAACATGTATGCTGACACTGATTCCTTACTGCTGAGTTCCATCTCCTCTTCTTTGTTACAGCTATGAAGTTGTATTGACGTTGGATAAGGATCAGCATCCAGTTGATGGACCGATCTACTATTATGTTTTCAACTCTCTCTTGTACTGCTTACTTGTTCTCCATATCTACTGGTGGGTGCTCATGTACCGGATGCTTGTGAAACAAATCAAAGCTAGAGGTCAAGTCAGTGATGATGTTCGTTCGGGTAAGCTTCGTGTTTTGTGCACTGCAATACCTCAAATTGCAGTCAAGTCAGGTTGGGATCACAATTGTTTTCTTCAGGGTAGAGATTTTTGTTGTTTAGTTCAAGTACTAGAATGCGTGAGGGTATGTTGCTATGCGCGGTTTAGGAGAAGACTGAGAGCTTTATTAGGTGGTCGAATATAGAACTTGTACATTGCTTGATCTCTTCGCCGTGCTGACCATGCCTTTTATCGTCAGCCAATGATCCAGTCTTTCTCCAATTCCTCCAGTTTTCTTGTGTAGTGAAGTTTGTGAGATTGCTAATCAATTTTGAATGATCTATTCAAGTGGTGCTTGTATAATTTAGGTCTTGTAGTAGTACTTCTATATTTTAAACTAGACGTTTATGTAGCATCATTATTGTCGAATATCTATTATTTATGCATATTGTGATGGCTGTTGCTTGACCTTTTGCAGATTCAGAAGATGAACATGAGGATTGATACTTCATGTGGTTAAAATGGACCAGATTTATTAGGTACAGGTACCCTCTCTCTCTTTTTATTAGCCTGTCTTTCCACCACCTTCTTTTTTTTTCTCTGAACTGGGTGGGTATGAGACCATCTATGGTGGCTCTTTTAACAACAATATTTAAGAGAATAAGAAATGCTTGAAACCGAAATCTATCGTTATTGTTATCATTTGTCCTAGGGCAGGACCTTTTTAAAGTGCGGTTAAATTAGAATGTTGCTTTTCGGTTATCAAATTAGAGTTATTATCATAATTAACAAATTGATACCCATTTGGTACGTGAAGAGCCATTAAATTCACAGTGCTACTAAACTAATCACATTTTCGAGCTTTTTTCTGTATGCTCAGCATACGTTTGTCAGTCAGGGTGCCAGCTGATATTCTAAAAAAATAACTTTCCTTTCAGCCAAGTATGCAACGCAGTATTACATGAGATCTGAGAATGTAACTACAAGCACTGGGAGCATTTGCCATTGTTCAGATACTCGAAGAGTTTCATTCGTCATAGTGGTGTCAGCTAGCAGACTCGGCAAATTGGGTTCCAAGTGTAACTGATTTCATATGACCTGTGATTATTTTTACACACCTTGACTATGAATTTATATAGCTCAGCCTGCAGCAGTAATTTGTATACCATTTTTTACCGTGTGAAAACTTTTGCCATTTTGTTGTACTACAAATTTTTTCCTCTTTTTATTAAAATCCTTAAGATGCAGCAACTACATCCTACTACCTACAACTAGGATCAACGTGCCTTCAAAGAACTAAAACACGAAAAAGTAAGATCCAACAAGATAAACTAACAACTGGAAATGCAAAAAGGTCATCCTAGCTAACTGCCTTAGGTAATCAGAGGAGAGCGTGCCTCCTGACACCAAGCACCCATTTCAACTCGAATGCTATGGGGCTTAATATCTTTCACAACTTGAGATACACAGATGTTGAACCTCTATAAGAGAAGGCAATGCTATGGGGCTTAATATCTTTCACAACTTGAGATACACAGATGTTGAACCTCCATAAGAGAAGGCATAATTGCCATGGGAACTGTGAAAGTCAATATCAAACTTAAATTTGAGAGATAATGTAATGATTCCAAAACCGGACTAGTTCTAAGGTTGGTATACGTCGTGCACTTTGCTATCCGAGAGTGTGCAAGGCTACTAAATGAATCTCGAATAACTAAGAGAAATAATTGTCAAATCCAAAGTCAGAAAAGAACCCGTAGGCAACAACATTGCCAAAGAGTCAAAGCACGAAACTAAACAAGTCTCTGAAACTGAAATAAGTAAATAATCTCCAAGTCTTAAAGCATGATCCTTCGCTGATCAATCTGCAAAGTATTAGTGGAAAGGGGATGAGCAACCAAAGCTCAGTAAGCAACAAACTTCATCAACAAAGTATGCTCAAAACGTTAGAGCATTATATGAGCATATCAAAACAATAACCTTTGCAAAACAAATTAAGTCTTATATCAAAGCTGTCAAAGTTCACAAATTGAACAGAAGCGGAAACCTAAACAAACTTAGCAGAACATATCAGAGTTCACAAAACAGAGTGGGACACTAGTTCTAAGCACACACAGAAAGGGTCGAAGACCCATGGATCGGAAGATCCTCGACAACGCAGAAGGGGTCCAAAGACCAATGATCCTGTCATTCTCAAAACAAAAACAGGGAAATACCCGTGCACATAACAGAATGACGTCTATGCAGCATGCTACGGTATAGCTCGACCCAGCCATCCACGACTTAGAAAACAAAGAAACTAGGTCCTAAAACATAAACTTAACCTTCAGAACAAAAGTGCGTAAACATGCACAATAACATGAGTAAATCCTTTAATCAGACTTAGAAGATCATAACCTCGCAAACGAAGATCAGAAGCACATTTTGGTCAAGGTCAGAAGGGTGTCCGGACATGTGTCCGGGCTTGGAAGTACGGACGCATGCCAAGACTTCAAAACAGAGACGTCCGAACTTGTGTCCGGGCTTTGAAGTCGGACAAAAGTCTGAAGAAAATATACGTAGTGGTGTCCGGGCTTGGAAGTATGGACTCAAGTCGATGCCTCAAAACAGAGATATGTTCGGACATGTGTCCGGGCTTGGAAATCCGGACGCATGTCGAGACTTAAAACACAGAAACGTATTGACATGTCCGGACTTGTGTTCGAGCTTGCAAGTCTGACATGAGCCGAGACTTGAAACCTAGATTCGTCCTCACACCCCGTTCGAACCTGTAAAGCCGAGCGAAAGTCCACACACTGTCAAAATAGTAGACTGCAAAGAGCGTCCGAAAGCCTTTCTGGACATGCAAGTCCGGACGTGACGAAAATTGTCATGAAAATTTGTAGAAACTTCACAATCTGATCCTTACTCTTCACACAATCATACCATGTTGATAACCCATATTTCAATGGGGGTTTTGATGGTGAAACTAGCAAAATAGAGGGAAGAACAACTCACAAAAACATATCAAAAACAACAATCAAACATAGAAATCCCAAAACCCTAAATTTCCCCCATGGTCGAACACACCTGACGAATTCATTCACCACCTACCTCGAATTGCAGACCAACAAATCCCCTACTGAAACTGAACAACACACTCTTTGATACCACACCCGAACCTAGCAGACAATTGATCAAAATCAAAGGTCGAAACCAAAATCAGAAACGGGCAGGAACCAAAAATGAGAACAAAACGAACACTGAACTGAAACCACAATCTCAAACCTGAAACGCAGTAGACAACACAGCAACGGGAATCTCAGAATCCACACACAAAAATACACAGAAAATTAGACAACACCGAGCATATTGAGCAACTAGGAAGAAGAAAGAGCGAGAGATAGAGCACAAAACGGGAAATAGGAAAGTTGTTCAAGAAAAGAACGTGAATCCTTTTTCCTAATTCCCTTACCTAAAATCTGACTTGGGCAAATGACCACCTTGCCCCTTCCAATATTTCTTAATCACAAAACAACCTACAATGACATAAATCCTCCTTATAATAAGATATCAAAAACAAAAATCAACTCAAAATAACCCGGATTATCACAGATGAGGCCATAGTAATACTCGATCAAAAACATTACTTATCAACCTAAACCGAAGAGAGGAGGAGCATCTAGTAGTATAGCTCCCCATAACAACTAATCCTTCGGTGGGCATTTATAGCCAAAATTTGTATCCAAATTATATATGGAATGATGTCCCACCTTGCAATGATGTATGAACGTTTACTACACCAAATGTCTCTAGTTATTCCGCTCAGGTGAGAGCTACAAAAAGAAGTATATTTAGAGCATTTATTACAATTGATGTGTCGAAAAAATAAAGTTAAAAAATACTAAATTAGATTCATTTGTGATTGTTCAAAACTCGACCTGTCACAATATACAAATAACTCAATCCTCAACTAAAGGGGCTAAGTGACAAGCGTTGATCCACAAGAATCAGCAGAAGCTTATTTGCAAAATGATAGGGATTAAGCGTATGCTTAGTGCTCTTGATTATGAGGTATTCAACGTAAGATAACTTAGACTCACTCTTCTACCATCTCATCACCAAGATACAACATACAAAATTGGTTAGAGATGGAACAAGAAGGGACTAACAAGTTGGTTAAAGAACAAACGTAACATTAAGAATGGGAGGTTGTAGAGATATCCTTTATATTTACCAAGAACAAAAGTATGAAAGGTCTCTTCATTCGAGATGGGTCGGAAAGGGATGAATAACTTTGTTCATTAACCGAAATTACACCTTTTGACTTTAATTTATTGGAAAATTTCATGAAATACCACTATATTTTGGCTGATTCATAAAATTTCATTAAAAAAAGGGAAGTCACCAAATGCCACTACATTTTTACCTAAAGTCCATGAAACGCCACTCCGCGCTGATGGATGTTATTATTCCATTAAAAGTCTGAAAAAATGACCGTTTTGCCCCCAAACGGTCAGGTTATTGTTCAAATGACTATACTTTGACTTCAACGGCTACTTTCCCAAGTTAGCAAAAATTTAATGAAATGTCAAATTGGCAAAGTTCATGAAATGCCCTTGTTACAAAAAACGGCTATTTTGTTTCTAACGGTTAGTTTTGCATTCATATGCCTTTTTGTGCAATAAGAACTCATTATCCGCCTATAAAATGACTATTCTTCAGCTCTACTCACCCATAGCATAAGCCATGTATCCCCCACACATACAACCATAATCGATAAAATTATCAAACAATACATTGCAAGTTCATCATACCAACTAGGAATGTTTAGACATTTTGTAGCCACTACTCATTATGGAGGGTGATTTTTTCAGTATGAGGGGGGTCTATCTAAACATGGTCTGACTGAGAAGCCTAGATCCGAGAAAATGTCATTCTGTGGAGGGTGAAAACCCGTTATTCTGGCATCCCTCAAATACCTACTTTATCGCCCGTCTTTCCTAGAAAGCATAAGGGAGAGTGCAACTATGCACTACGCCCGCTCTCAATGGGCTCCACGCGGACTTATTGCCCTAAGGGCGGAGTTGACTAAAGTCGCCACCTAGTTTGACCTAAGAATACTAGGAAAGAAAGAGAAGGAGGGTTTTAAGAAAGAGGATGTTGCCTATGGATAGGACTTATCTGGTCATTTCAGAGATTCTGTGTGGGTTCACACTGGGTTACACCCCTCAGAAGTGGCAACGACCATGACTTCGGATTGATGCCCGAGGAAACCTCGGTCTCCAATTGCCTTATTTCAAAACATTATTAGAGAGATTCATTTAAGAGCCAAGGATAGGGTTAGAACGGGAAGAGAGAAAGATGATGAATGAGGCGAGCTTTTCTGCCAAGCTAGCGCCAAGAAGAGGAATTGGTGAATGAGTATATAATAAAGATTTGGGAAAAGTTCTAGGTTGAGTGAATAGACAAGACATAAGAGTCTGATGGTTTGAAGTTTATGGGAGCTGAAGAAGGTTTGAACATTTTGCGAGGTATGAAGAACACTTTAGAGTGGGAAAAATGGTTTTTTGATTGGAGTGGGGTCGCACCCTAGATGGGCAGCCTAAGTACTCAACTCCCTGTTAAACTCCCTGTTGAGATCAGACCTTACGTAGTTCACGACCTTTGGGTTTTTGAAGATTTTGGGGTTTTGAAGGTTTTTGAGATGTTTGAGAGGTTAGTTTGTGAGACACTCGGGTCTATGAGACATTTGGGATGTTCGTGTAGTGGGAGGAATGAGATATCAAGGTCTGTGAGATGCTCGGGTCTGTGAGATGTTTAAATCTTAAAATGGTGAAGAGATTGAGGTGTTCGATTCTGTCGGGCGCTCGGGCCTATGAGACTTTAGAAGTTAGAGAGAAGTCGGGATTGGGGAGATGATTTGAGTTTGAGGTGATTTAGAGTTTGAATGATGATCTGAGTAAGTGAGACAATTGGAATTTGGGAGAGATCCCGGGTATTTCGGGTTCGAGGTTCTAATAGGGTTAAGGTTTTGGTGATATTTCAGGATTTGAAGTGAGATGGTGATAGGATGAATGATTGTCAAAGTCGTCTCTCAAATTTTGTTTTATTTTGAGAAGGGCGGATGATCCCGAAGGATCACCCATGTACCCTCTTGAACGCGACATTTAATGAATGATGAGTGCCGATGCTCGAAAGATAAGGCAATGTATTTGTGTCGAAAACTAGGGTTTAGAGAGAAACACCATGAATGAGATGCCCTTGATCAAACCCTAGTAACGTCTCAACTCCTGGGTTAAAAACATTAAAAACCAAAAACATGGAAATCGAGTTGAAGGGAGTTAGACTATTCTGAAATCCCGACTGTATCTAGAAAGGCGGTTACATCCCTAGCACCCTGCCTCGTAAAAATCTAGGCTGCGATTAGGGGAGTTTAGTCACCCTAATGCCCCACCTAAAGAAATCCAGACTGCGACAAGGGATGTTACTGCCCCTACGCCCCGCCTTGGATTTTTTTGGAAGAGAGACAAGTGATGTCTAACTAGGAAGAAAATGTTTTTTTGAAGGTGTTAGACATTCCATGTCCCCCGAAAACGGTTTATTTTTTTTAGTTTGAAAACTGAGTTGGAAAATGTTTGAAGTTGTTCAGAATTATCAATGAAGAAACACTGATTTTGAGAAATGTTTTTAGGAGAAAACTTTCTGTTATGTGAGAAGAACTTTCTATGTTTGAGAAGAATTTTCTGTGATGTGAGAAGAGCTTTTCCTTTAAAATTCCACAAAAAAGTTTCTTTTAAAACTTGATGAAATTTGAATAAAAAGATTGTTTGATACTTGAGAAACGAGATTTTTTTTTGGATTTTTGGAGTTTGAATAGGATTTACAAATTTAGTTTAAATTTTTTGAGTGGAAATTGGGTTTGAGTTGAGTGGAATTGGACTGAATTGAAATAGGTTTGAATTGGATTTGGGCCAAGATTGAAAAACGGGCCAGGTCAAAGTTGGGTTGGTCAAAGTAGGGTCGGTCAAGGTTGACCAAGTCAAAGTTGAACCGGGTTGGTCAAAGTACAGTCAAGGTCAATGCTCGGTGTAACACCCCAACCGCTAATCTCGTCGTTACCTCTTAAACTGTCATATTTTACCATTAACCTCGCAGCGGAACTCTAATTACAATGGAGAGTGATACAACGCCGTTAGCCACCCACGTGGCTAACCAGGCCTAACTCCAATATAGTAATGGTCTGATGGAATGGAATAACCGAGTACTCAATAAAAATACGATACTTATCCATTTCTATCCGAGTCACGTAATACAATCCCCAATTCAATTCCTTACTATACCGAGTCTACAACATACAGATGCCGATAACACTTTCGGTCTTACACCTCTATCAAATACATGAGTAAATTAATAAATAACTACCCATGCTAACCACCGCCCCGTCCTACTCTCGAATGGTATCATCTTCGGTGTACCTAAAAATAAAAACGGTGCCCCTAGGGGCTCAACATATTGCTGCATATGAAATTCGCATACCCCGCGTGCTAACCGGGGTACGCCGACTACTTCGTCGAGAGCATGGGATTCATTTTATTCAGTCATCATGCGATACAACAGTACATTAACATGCACAATAGCACAATCAGCATTCAACAAAGAATACAACACTAGCTAACACATCAAGGTAGTTAGCTTATTTCATCTTGCTCTTAGGCCTTGAGGGTTCTACCTCACTAATGCCTTAGTTAATTTGTCCATTACCTTACCCACTCTCTTGGGTTACTCTTACATAAGCTCTGTTAGTTCTTGAGACACTACAGGTCTCATACTTACTTCACAATCATTTTCTCTTGATTAGTTCTTAAGCCAAAACACATGGCCTCCGGGCAGAGTCATACACAGGACTCACCACCGGGCTGTCGAGCCTAGTCTTACTTCCCCGGTTTCAACCCTACTCTGGGTCTAGCATGGTGGGAAGGTTCAACTGGCTACCGGAACTCTCTCTTAGTTCCTACTTCTTTCACATAGGTCCGAATCTCTCTCGGAATTCTCATATTCCCAACACTCCTCTCTCGGAGTTATAATATAAATATGTATATTTGTAACACCCCCGAATAAAACATCCAGTAATACAAACGCCGCGCCTAAACAACATCACGGTTAACTACGCAGCGGTATAAACTCCATCCGGGTGTCACAGACGCCAACCACCCACGTGGTTGACACAACCATACTACCAACACCAAGTTACGGTCTGCATGACTGGGAACAGCCCTCTATCAAAACTCATATACAACATAAAGTACAATTCCTAAATACGAGTGTCTACAATAAAGATACCAAATCATAATCTGAGAATTACATCTCGGGTTTGGTAACAACCCATACACTAAACATACTACACAATTAAAGTTATGCCCTGATGGACTACCCCCATGGTAGCCATCCCGCCTACGCTCCGTTATCGTCCGGCACAATACCTGAAAAAAATTGGGTGTAAAGGACTCAGCAAACTACGCTGAGTATGAATGTGTGTAGCCCGTATGTTGCCGGGCCACACGACTACTTGGTCGAATATTATTAAGTCATTTTACATGCTATAGTAAAGCAGTAAAGCAGGCCACAATACATCATGGTTTCATACACACTCAAAGGTAGCACAGCATAGGCAACAAGCAACCAAGCATAACATGCTGGTGTCATAGAAACATCAAACACGCAACCAAGCACAACAAGCTGCTAGTATCGCAACAACCATCATGTACATAATAAAACGTGTGCATAGGTACGTTATTCTCCTGATCCTCTCTATGGGATCATTCGAGCATTGTGTGATTTTATTTCTTTCTCTTGTTCTCATAATGTGTATTTACTTTCTCCTTCCTTGCACCAGGTCTGGGGATATAGTTAGATCCCGTGACCATATCATGTAGGTGCCAATCTTTCCTTATTTCTTTAAGGATTATTTGTGAGTTCTTTTGTTACCGCATGTTGGAGGACGTCTCCTTCATAGCTAGTCCCCCATTCTTGACGTCATGCGCCGAGAAAGCGGAGTCGCCTCTAGACTCCAGGATAAGCTCCACCAATTTGTCACTCCCCCATTCCCGACGTCATGCGCCGAGAAAGCGGAGTCGCCTCTAGACTCCAGGATGTGCTCCACATAGAAGGGCGAAGGATCTGATGCAGATACCAACTCCCGAGTATTCCATACCGCGCGGCCCGAGATGTTGTCTTCCCGGGTTATCCTCATGTTCCACCAATTGAGATTTGCTCCTCATTATAATTCATGAATAGACACCATAGTGGGTGTCGTGGTACGTCCTCCATGGTTAGAGAGGAGTTCCCCTTTATAGAATTTTCTTTGTTTTCCTAGTTTCCAGTGTTTCATCTCAAATTCCATAAACGCGAAGGGACTAAACTACTGTGTGCGCGCAAATAATATACCACAATGATATAGAACCATATAACACGCTAAGCAAGCAATCCAATTTCATGCTTTAATCTTATGGTCTTTTTCACACAGAGCACACAGCAAACAAGCCGTGTAACACGGTAACATACGAACCACACATGTCCATACCTGGTTCAGAAGCCAGAGTTGTCTCACACACATGGGGTCCCGGTTGACGTTCATTACGGTCCTAACATTAATAAAGAAATAATGTGTCAGTTCGTGATTTCATGTGACGACACTTTTCTAGTTTATCTCATTTATACCGGGTGTTATTCCCTAAGTGAACTTTTGATTATTCATCATATATAAGCCCTTAGAAATTTTCCAAGTAATAATCTTAGGCTTTATCTCTCTCCTAGGACATTTACATAGTCAGTTCACGCGTTAACTAAATCCATCCTCTAGCTAACGTATTTAGGTATTCTAAGCACTAACATGTAACCAGCTTATCTCAGGTGGACTTCATTCCCTAAAGATGTATTTCTTCCTTATATCAATAAGTTGGCAATGTGTTTCATCCGTTATCACCAAAATAAATTCTTTAAAACACTCCTAAAGCTCATCTATACAGAAGCCCCAAGGTTTGGAAAAAGAAACTAAAACACACTTTCGGTGTCTAACCTTCACTAACCCCACATTTAGGGTATCAAAAAAGGTTTAATTTTTTTCCCAAAATGTTTCACCAACTAGTTAGATGCATTAGTACTGTGTTGGGTTCATTATTAGACCAATTCCACCCTTTTAACACTTCTGGATATTGACCACACAGAGACACAAGTTTCAGAAACTAAAACATTAATTTATGCATACTTCGATTTTAACTTCTATTTTAATGCATTAAATTGATTTCTAATTTCTCCCAAAGTGTTTACACTCTTAGGTAGTTATGCTAGCAAGGTTATAAGTTCATTTCCAGACCATTTCAACACTCTTATACCAGCTGTATTACAGTTGTACAGAAACAACAAGCTTCTGAAAATGGATATACCCGCTTAGTTCACCCCTTAAGAAATGTTTTGAGTTCATTCTAACGCCACTACCTCCCTCTTCTTACTTCTGTAAGTTGTACATACTGAACACAAGTTTCAGGACAGAAAATTGAAACATTAATCTGTGCACTCTTATTCCTCTCAGCTTCTACAGATTAACTGGCTTCTAAATCATTCCCAGAGTGTTTGTAGTTTTACTCATACGTACTAGGTGTGTTTAGGTTCATTACCTACCCAATACAACACTCACACTCCATTTGTAACTCACTCATACAGAGGCAGGGTTTACAGAAAAGAATTGAACAGATTCGGTACCTTTCTGTTTGTTTCTTGCTTGAAGTTAACTATCCTAACCTCCAATCTTCTCTTAGACACTTATAACCCTACTAAGGTATGTTAGAGATGTTTCAGATTTATTAGCAACTTAATACAATACTGCTATCTCTTCTGGAAATCCATTTTACAGAAACCCAACTTTTAGAATCTGAAACAAAAAGCTATATACTTCCTCTTGATCCCTGTTTCTGTTCAATCCAACCAATGTTTCATTCTCTCCCCAGTATTTGCTCCACTAGCTGAGGGTGTCAATAATGTTTGTAAACCAACAACAAACCCACAGCAACCTGGTTAGCATCGGTGATAGACCAAGAACTGAAACTGCAACATAGCTGACCAATCTTCTTCTATTTTTCAGTTGGTTCACGATTTTGGGTTTTTCTCAGTTTAATGTTTAATCTTAACTATATCCTCACCAATAGACCCAAGGCAATCTGCTATGACTACTGAAACAATTTAAAACTGAAGTAAATTGAAGAATTGAAAATAAGGTTACTACACTTCATTATACTGAAATTGCAACATAACTGAAACTGAATGACTGAACTAATTTATCTACTTCTGTCTTAGTATGTCAACTGTTGCCCCTAAACGTCTAGTTACTTAGTTCCATAGCTTAATCTAGTTTCAACCTTTAAAACACTTCCAAGCAACTAAGTACTACACTCCTGAAAGTTCTCACTCAAACCTGACGACTGGAAATCAGAAATCAGGAATTGTTTTCTTTGTTCACAGTTGTCTTACAATTTCTTTCCAGAATGCTTACACAATCAGTTAAGTGAGTTAACCAGGTTTTAAACTCTTGAAACACTCAATGCAACCTCTTATAACTCTCTGTAACAGAATCTTACAGACCTTAAGTTTTTCAGAAAAGAAGAACTGTAAAACTGAAAACACCAAACTGTTTTTCTTCTCTTTTGTTCCTCTTATTGTTCTTTAATCTGACTTTACATTTTTCCCCCAGGTTGTTCACCCATTTAGTTACGTGTTTTAATCCAGGTTTTAACTTCAAGACAAGGCTCCAGGCAGTAAGGATTACTACCATGAAGTTTTCTTTAGCAGAAGGGAAAACTGTTGTAACAGAAACTTCGTTCCTGCACCTTTCAACTTCTAACTTCTTTCCTAGTGTGTCGACTGTTTTTTTTTCCAACACTATCAGGCTAGTTCCTACCCAGTTAAGTGTCCCATTAAGGTTTCAAATCCCAAACAATTTCGTTAATGCTACAGAACCATCCTTATACAGAGACAAGAAAACTCCAGAACTGAAGACAAACTGATAAGAACTGAAATCTGTGCTAATGTTCACTTCCTGTTATTGTTCCCTCTGTTCTTTTAATCTGTTAGTGGTTTCCCAGGCTATTTTCTCACTCAATCAAGTGGTTCACCCCGATTTTATTCCAAGAACATACTTGAACATCATGGTTTAAACTACTGAAAGTTCTTACCCAAAACTGCAACCTGCCACTCAGAAACCAGAACTGATATTTCTTTTTCTGTTGTTATTTTTATGTTTGAGTTCATTCTCTGGTCATGTAACCACTTAGTTAGGTGTCTTAGCGTGACCCTAATCCTCAAACAGATTCACCACAATGTGGACAACACCTCTGGATTTTGTTATGCAGAAACAAAGTCTACTGAACTCAAAATACTCAACAATTGAGACTTGACAGTTTTGTTTCGTTTCCAGATAAAGTCATTAGTTTTAGAGCTGGCTCACCTCTTGAGTATCTCAGTTGTTTCCCCTGGTTGCTTCTTGGCACATGTAAATTCTCAGACCTTGAACTCTCGGCCTCAACTAGGATGATCACTCAGGGGTTAGATTTTGACAAACCAACGAGAGGGTGGGACTGAAAGCAACCCGACATTATTTTGAAAAGCTTTACCTTGTAATTGTTATTCAGGTGGGTTGGCTAGTCTCCTAGAGCTTACTGGCGCACTCCTTGAAGGGTTCCTTCCAAGGAGATTCATGCATGAGCAAAGTGAAATAACAAAGGAGGTCAACACCCAACTTTCAGGCATCACGACAGAAGGAATAATTCACCCGAGTTTCTGGTTACTTGCGTTTACCTACAGGCGTGTTTGGAGGGAACTTTTGTTCAAGGTTTTTTTTTCCAGAGATCATGCCCGCATGTTGCATGCCAGGTACTTGTGTGACAACAGAAGGAAGATTAGAGGGACTTGAGCAGTGGTTTCGGTTAGGAACACAGCAGAGGAAAAGTTTACACAGAACCCGTTTAATGGCTCACCTTCACGCATGAGTAAAGCAATTGAGGAGAGAAGATGGTCTGCATGTGTTATTAATCGAGTGACACAAGAAAGGGGAAGGTTGGATGCAGAATTGGAATGACTGTTGGTGGGGTAAAGTCCCGATGAGGAGTTTTTTTTTGTGGGAGTTTGGAAAGCTCCAACTCTGATGCACCTGAGATTCCTCTTTAACTACTTTTACAGAGTTCAAGATGGCACCACCACGGTAATGGAATTTTAGTAGATTCTGGTCATTTGTATGTCAAGATTAGAATCAGGCGTGAGAGTATGGTGGTGATTACTTAAAGCTGGTGACACAGCAATACAACTGAGGTGAAATGCATCTGTCTGTTTTTTTTTTTGAAGCTCACGATAGTAATGGCATGGGCAGGTTGTCTGATTTGAATTAAGACAAATCTGTCACACACACATGGTGAGGATGTTTGCAGTTCCAATAAAGCCAGTCGTGGGAGTTTGGGGTGTGGGCATCATTACCCTAGAAGGGGAAACATTGCAGACTGCAACACCGTTTTGTAAGGCAAGCATGTACTGGTAACCATGGGTGCGCCTCAGGAAGTTGGTAGTGCTCGTGTTTGGTTTTTTTTTTGTAGTTACATGAGTAGACTCAGTACTAGTTTAATTAGGTATTTGTTACCGAATTCGAGCATAGCTCAACCGGTTAAGATGTTCAGGACGGGTACGAGAGATACGGGGTTCGAGCCTCAGTGGGAGCGTCTTTACTCTTTTTTTTCTCTTTTTTTTGTATAAGTTATACATGCTTATTTATATATGTAAGACCATATAATATACGTCGCGTTATTAATTTTATACGTGACTACTTCATTTTTGTTACGTTGTTAGTTATTTATACGCACATGTCTATATATATACGCCCCCTTTTATTTTTGTCACGTTTTAGGTATATGTAACTATGCGACGTTATTATTTATTATCTACAACGTTGTAAAATTGTAACATTACGTATATGTATTTTCATAAACGCACATATATAAGTACGTGACCGTATTAATACGTAACGTGTCATGTTCCCGGACATGTATATACCAAATTTAATTGTTCGTACATGATTTAATTTAAACTTCACCAATTTAGACTGCTAATTATTCGGGGTATTTCAATATTAGTCTAGAAGCATCACTCTCGATGATTCCAATGACTTAGGGAATTCTCTTAGGTTAGGGTATTCCTAGGTTTAAGGGTTGCCCCAAACATTTCGAATACTTAAGCTTTCGGTTGTTTTCTCATACCGGGTCGAATCCTCGTATAGAAGGCCGACCGTATCTTAAGGGAGTTTGATGGTCCCTTACGTCTCTTTTACTTTTCTCACAAGTTCACATCTTTGAACTATCTTCTTTCCCCTACATGGAGGTTCATTTATCTTTCCACTTTTATTTATTTCGTGGATTGTTTCAATTTGGTTTTCTAATCGTTATCGGGTGTTTACTCAACCCGTACAACTTCCTCACAATCTAGTGAGTTCATATATTTACATTATCGTTCTTGGTTCGATAGTTTTCATGTGTTTGCACGTTTTGTTAACTTGCGAAACGACTCATCCTACAATCACTAACCAAACGGTACTCAACTAGGAGTCGGTCTATACACTAAGTTAGGCCATACAAACATACAAGGTTGGTTAGTACACACATCATACATCAAGATACATAATCAAGCAATGGGTCATTTTCATGCTTTACTCTTGATTAAGCCGGCACACAAACACACAGCACACAAATCAACGTAGCACGGTTAGCATACGGGGCATGAGAAAATCATACCTTACACCATGGTTTAGCTTTACCGGGTCACCTCTTGTTCCTCAGATCTCACTTCCGAATCACTAATCACATATCAAGTGATTCTATTAACATTAAGATAATACGGTATGTAAAACTAGTACTCCCGTAACTAGCCCCGTTATCCCGTTATACTTAGTTTTACTCTTGTCAATTTATGTTCTTACTTCTCACTCATTTCCAACATTTGTTTATACATCTTAGGACCTTTAAAGGTCACCAAACAACTCCTAAACATCATCTAAAACCAATACCAATCAATCCCCCATCTTTAGAATGCATTAAAACATATTCTGGTGAATTTTTGGGGTGGTCCGGGTTTGTGTCCGGGGTAACAAACCCGGACCAAAGCTGAAAAACGCATTCTGGACAATTTTTACTATGGTCCGGGTTTGTGTACTGGGATACAAACCCGGACCAACCTCTGTTGTGACTTTCTGGGACGTTTTTGGGGTGGTCCGGGTTTGTGTACCGGTTTGTAAACCCGGACCAGCCCTGTTACACATATTTTTGCAGTTTTTCAACCTCCTTTCAACCCCTAATTCACCTCTAATCATTCCCTAACCTTTCCACATGTTTCCTACATGTTTAAACACCCTAAAACACACCTTAAACTTTCTTAAATCATTGGTCATACTCTTGCTCAATTCTTGCTCAAATTCTACAAGTTTCCATTCTTACTTTCACATTTTGCACTCTTGTGCATTTCCAACATCTTCTTGATAGTTTCTATCTTCTATCAACCTTACCACATTACTTATTGACCATTCCAATTCATTCCTAGACCAATGTAAAACCAAGTTCACTCCTTGTCTCACAAGTTAAGCACTCTTGTTCATCTCAAGCCCATCCAAGGCTTTCTCACACAATTTATGCTACAGATTTTGCACTACTTAATGTACTCCCTAATTTAACACTCTAGGGTGATTAGCCAACCTAATCAACCCCTAACAATACCTAGTTATCCCTAGGTTACTCTTCACTCAATACATCACTTAAATCACCTAGATTTCTACCGGAATTTCGCCATAACCCGGCTACTTTTCTAACATTGTCCAAAGCTCATATTATCACTTAATTCAACCTAAAACTAACCAAACCCACAAGGGTTCTACCATCACACATAAATCCATCGATGCTCATCAAATTCTCCACATACATCATAATGCTTAAATCACAACACACTTGGCTCCAAGGCCCTTAAATCAAGCATTAGTTCACAATTCCCTCTAATATCAATTAACACATTGTTCCTCCATATTTTGGGTTCATTATCTAATTTACCCATCCCATAATTCTAAAAGCATTACATTAGGCTCCAAGGTAGATTATTTACCTTAAATTCACAAGCCTTCTCTTTTCAATCCTCTTGTTTTCTCTTCCTTCATCTTTCTCTCTTTGTTTCTTGATTCTCAACCGGCCAAACAGATCAACCTGGCCAGCCCAAGAACAACACACTAATCAATACATAACTCTTAATTTAACCTAGATTTTGAAGGGAATTCTTGAAGCTTTAGGAAGGGTACCTTGAAACTTCTAGGAGGAGTTCTTGGATAGCAAGGCTAGCAAAATTCCAGCCCTTATTGAAGATTAGAAACCGGCTGGACATGGAGGAGGAGGGAGCTCAACGTTGGAAATTTCCAAAATCAAAGGAAGGCAAGAAAATGAAGGATTTTGAGCTTACTTCTTACCTTAAACAACTAAGGAGTTGTTCTAGATCAAGATGGCACCTTCCTTCTTCAAATAAGGCTACAGCCATGGTGGTCAAGTTGGAGATTTCTGGATTTTTAAAGGTGGAGAATGTTCCTCAAGTCAAGAGGAATCTAGTGGTATAATTTTTTTGGAGTTTGGAGTGGATTTGAGCCTTGAACAAGAGAGAGAAGAGTGGAGCTGGATGGGGTATTTGAAATCTACATTGGTAACCATAAAGAAGAAGAAGAAGCTCTGGTGAGGAGGAGGAAAAACGTGAGTGAAAAGAATAAAGGGGGGGAGTGGGTATTAAAGTCTCCTTTACTATTCCCCTCCTCTACTTTATTTTTTTGTCTTTTAGTGACTTATAAGACATTAATTAAGGGCTTGTGAGAGAGGGGTGTTAATCTCATTAAAACCGGCCCCACTATAATAATGTCCCGGGGCGGTTTTCGATTTTTTTACAAGAACGCTCGTTACTTTACCCGGTTTGGCACTATTCACTAACCAGGCCCATTTTTCGGATTTTTCTCGTTTCTTTATTTTTAATGGTTCTTAAGCTTCCATTAATGTTTAATTATAGTTATTTAATCAACGATAATTTTTACGGGTCTGTTTGACCACTTAAAGTCCCGTTTTTGGGTTTTCTCGAAAAATATGCTCTAAAGCTTTATTAGCATTTTTAATCCGTTTTATGGATCCGTTTTCTTCGGGAATTGTTCCCGTATATCATTTAGGCCTAACTAAACCTTAAGAATCCATCTCGGACCCCAACGAGATCATTTATCTCCTATACTTGATTAACGCGCGTTTTTGCGTTTTTCGCATTTTCTCTTTTCCTTTGGTTTTATTCTCCTTACCAATACTCTCTAGGCACCATTAGGCCTCTAAAAATCATATTAGAATAATTTAGTCATCATTTTTAATTCAGGGGTATTAAAATCTGCCCCCCTTAAAGAACTTTGCCCTCAAAGTTGGTGAATCTAATATTGTTACTCACATAGGTACTCTATGCTATGGTTATAATTTCTATATAACCTTACAGACTCACAGGTCTGTCTCTGTACACGCTACACATACCACACACATATCACAACATGTATAGCAATCAAAAATACTCTTTTGTATTCTCTCCATGGAATCGGTCCGAAGACTAGAAGGCACTACAGTCCTCGAATCCATATTGAGTAATACAATGCCGATCCCTCAGGTACTGGTCACGTTGGACACTCACGCTCTCTGGTCCACGGCCGTTTCATGACTAATGGGCACTTACTCTCTCTAGCCCACGGTCCCTTCGGTTCTGATCAAAACATTGCACATATAGATATCCTCAGGCACTCTGGTTAACTCTCTCAACACATGACATTCTCAGGGTACTCTCCCTGTCCCGCTGCCTTTGGAAAAAATCACACACTGACACCGCCCCAACCGCTCACTTAGGACCGCCGCACGTACGGTGCAATGGTTTCAAAACAAATACACGCCCACCACTCTACCGGTCATCAAGACTTAAGGCCGCAGCCATCGGTGGGTGATAGCGGTTACAAAACTGGTTTTCGCCTTCCTACTTGAAGGAAAGTCCTTTTTCAAATTCCGTTTGAAAATTCTTTTAG
Source organism: Limonium bicolor (assembly GCA_023374045.1). Lineage (NCBI taxonomy): Eukaryota > Viridiplantae > Streptophyta > Magnoliopsida > Caryophyllales > Plumbaginaceae > Limonium > Limonium bicolor. Next base: position 460,545,249 of record CM041777.1, on the reverse strand, counting down.
AAAACACCACACAACTCCAAGTCCGGTTTATGGTAGCTACATCTTTTCTTAGCGTGATTACTTGTGACCACTTATAGGGAGCTTCAAGAATCATCCTACCTTGATGTGATCAGCATCAGTGTTGAACTATCCTTCCACCCCAATTTGTGTTCGGTTTCCCTTGATCGCTAGCAAATCAAGTTTCACCTCCCACATCAGTTTCAAACAATCAGATAGTCAAACATTTTCATTTTCTATCTTTTACTCTTTCTAGCCATATTCACCAAACAATCCATTTTGATTTATTTCTTTATCATAGAACTCAAGTCATCCATCATTCTCCATTTGCTTCACTTACTTACCTAAGCATTCAATATTCATGGCTTATTTCATCAAATTGTTACTCAATTATAACATACAACTCCAAAGGATGGAACTCACTCCATCAATCATTCTCAAATAAAATCACCTAGGGAACTCACTTCCTACTAGGTTACACATCGGTTTCATACCAATTCACATTCATCATATCTCATGTCTAATCTCAATAGACATTTACTATAGGGATTCTCATTCCCCAGGAGTTTCTCTACTCCTCTTTTCTTAAATATTATATACGTGTTATCCGCGTCTCTTGTGCGCAATAACCATAATTACACAATGAATAGGTACATATGTTTATGTAACATAAGTTCCAATCATCAACACAATTTCCTTTGTGCTATGCACATTGTAGTTTACGCACCTATACGTAAAACATACTCTAAGCGGTTTTTCGCCCTACCCCCCTTAAAAGGGATTACGCCCGCGTAATCGACCATATGTTATCACTGAACATTGGTTCACTAACTTGGGCATCATGAAGTGCTTAACTTCAATGTGGTTATTATACAATGTATTCCGGTTAGAGGGTCTTAACCATAATGACGGTTTAGTCCCTGCACCAGGAATTCTCATTGGAGTTATTTAACTCATAACCAGGTTCCGTTCTAGCCTCTAAGGCTTCAAGGAATTTATGATTTGATTAGCCATTTATTCTTATTTGCTAGGTATACTTAACCTTTGAATTACGGCCCACTAGCTTCTGCTGCGCGACCTGATAACTTAGGGCTTGATTCACCCCCTTTTGTTATTCTCAATGCATTGCATAACTCTCTTTTTATCCCTTTTTGTCTTAAAAATAAAGGTTTCTCGATCGCCGCGTGGTATCCCTTTACCGTATGCGAATTCGATGAGTTATAGATTTTCTATCCAGTTCTCTGGAAATTTATTTTGTATACCACTGTATACCTTTGTGATTATTCACTTACTTTTTTCCGACTTACTGTCGGTTGAGGTCAAGCTACTGAATTGTGTTCGCTTACTTGTTTCTATACAAGAATTCTTTCATTCATTGTTAATGGCTTCTGACTTATGTCCATTCATCTGTTTATGTACAAGTGTTCACTTGCTTGTACAACCTTGCATCTTCTGTGCATCGGTCCTTGGACCTGTGGGTTATGGACCCACGTTCTTCGTGCATCTTTGGCCAACGGCCGCACAGTTATGTCTCTAGGTTTTCGCTCAACAGGCTTGCGTCATGTTCGTTGGCATGTTTGCAAATCTTCCGTATGTAGTACGGTTGATTATTTATCCTAGGGGTACTCTTGACCCAAGGTTTATTACTTCTGTTATCGACTGATCCTCCGGGGCTAAGCTCCAGTTCCTTATGCAGTTGCAATAGGAATGAGCACTGCCTTCTCTGTGAGATCTTTTGTCACATGGCATGGGCTACAGGCTTTACTGCCCCATTATCTAGCATCATTTTGCTCTTCATCTCCGCTAAGTTGATTCATAATCCTGCTTGTTCTCTATATCATTATCTGACCATACTCTTACAATGGTCGCTTGCTGCGCACCATGTTCTTACTCATTAAACAACATTCGTTTACGTGGCATCCGCTACTACTTTAGCTTCCGCTCATGTATTCCCGTCATTTATACAATGGCTTGCCAATCACTCGGCTCAATAAAATACGCTACTCTTTTACATTTTTCTACGCTCCTTGCGCATTGTTCATTCTACAGTTCACTTGTACACGTACTGTGTTTACTACTCAACCGATTACTTTTTTTTTCGGTTTCCAACCATTGCTATCAAGGTTCCTTTCTACATACTATTTCTGTTCAAATTTCTCCTTGGCAATAAACACATGCTCAAGTTTCACTATACCGCTCTAGCAGTTTCACATTGCATTCTTAGGTGGTAGCCTTTCTCTGGAGGGTCCACAATTGCCGCTCCATAGGCCCCACAATAACGAGGGGCATTCCCACTCTAAGGTAGTGATTCGTTCTCTGCAATTCCTCTTATGCCTTTATGCATAGGTTTGCAACATTTGGATCTACGAGTTGTAGCTAGTTTTCTGGCCTACAAGCCACATTGTTTTGAGCTTTGCTCATTATGAGTTGTTCGCATGAGTTCCTACTTCTCCGTACACCATCCAATGGTTTGGAGGTATTACTAGGCCCTATGATAAGGTCGTTTCATCACGCTTCTGTACATGGAAGGCCCTTTTAAGTATCTCGATATTAATCAGTGCCCTTTGGTAATTTAGGGTGTTCCCTGTTAAGTGGGATCCCTTTCGGTGTTTAGAACCGAGTTTTCATTTTAGCTCTTGAGTTCATATCATGATGCTTCGTTCAATGTTTGTTGACTTCGGCACCCTTCACGGACTGCTCCTGGGTGTTACTAAGCTGCGCCATCACATCTGGCTTGAACTTATGGGTATGTTCAGTTTCTTACTCCGCCTTGCTGTTATATCTATTTTGAGCTATCCCATTTAGGGTTGTAACATCTCCCGTTCTTGGGTAGACCACTGATACTACCTTCTTACATTCTTGGTCGGGTTGGATATTCTCCCGAGTGAGGTATAATGTGAGAATTCTATCCCGATCATCGAACATTGACGTGTTCATTTTAGGCCTTCGCCGTATTGTTTACGCTAGGTATTCATTCCATTTATCATGTGTTTCCTTCATGCTTCCCGAGACATATCCAATGCCAATGCTTAATACTCTGTGCTTCCCGCACTTCTTAACGCTACATTTTAGGTCCGTCATCTTACTGGGTTCTTCTCCATGATCATTCGTGGTAGTCAGTTGTTCTAGTCTGAATTGGCTCTTTCGTCCGTAGTATGGAGTTGACTACTTCCCGTGTTCCGTACTCTACTTGTATACATACATGGGGTATCTTATTGATACGTTACCAATTACCCGACTAACTCATAACCGGTCTGTCAGGCCCGCAAGCTCCTTCGGAGTGCAGTCGTCCTGCGTCTCGTTTTTGTACACTTGTAGTGTTAGTCACACGCCTAGGTGAAGTATTCTATTGCCAACTCCTCTTATATCGTTCTGTGATGGTTTACTGTAACTTCTCTAGTTTGGGTTTTTAAAATTTGGGGGTTTTGGAAAATTTTGCGTTTTGAAAGAAAAATTTGGAGTTTGAAAAGTAAAATCTTCATGGTATTTCGATGCCGGTTGGTTCTGGCCAAGTCTAGCTTCTCGCTGACTGGTATATCCTTCAATACAGTGGTCAGGCCGTTAGGCCTTTCCAAGGTTTTATTTTGGAATTCTTAGGGTTTGTTAGGGGTGGCAATTTTTACCCAACCCGATAACCCGATCCATACCCAACCCGAAAATAGCGGGTTTGGGTCACAATTATTGACCCATTTAATTATTGGGTCGGGTATGGGTTATCTATTAAATTTGTGGGTTGGGTATGGGTTTAAAGTCCTAACCCGTAGTTAACCCGACCCGTTTATTTTATTTTATTAAAATAATAATAAATAAATAATTAGATAAAATATAAATATATTACTAAGTAAGTGCTAACCTACTAGTATAATACAGATTATGTAATATCTATTTGATGAGAAGTTGTTTATTTGATAATACTACTTTGTTGTATTTCTTTATAAAGAAAAAACAAGAGTATTCGTTATGTGGATTGTCAAAAGACAGTGTGTTGCTCTCTCCTCCTCCTCCAACTCCCACTGTGATCCTATCTTTTCTGTACTCTGAAGATTTTTGTCTATGTTTTGATTCTATATTCTGAAGGAGAAAATACGGTTATATTTGGCCCAGGCGCGTACACATCACCTTCTTCTGTTAAGTGCCACTGAGCACGACATGTATGTGGAAAAAGAAAAAAGACGGAGGATAATGAAAACTCTGGAATATCTACCATATTGAATGTATGATTTCATTCATTTGTAACTTCGTTTGAGCATCATATAAAAAATTTAATTCCAGGTCTTTTAAATTTTGCATAGCCTAATTATGTTGGGTTAAACGGGTCGGTATGGGTTTAATCATTTTATATGGGTTGGGTATGGGTTGATAATTTGTAACCCGAATATTATTGGGTCGGGTATGGGTCAATACAATTTTAATCGGGTCGGGTATGGGTGAGCTTCAACCCGACCCATTAACCCGAATTGCCACCCCTAGGGTTTGTATTGCCATATTGACTTCTCTCGCCATCTTGGTACTTGCTAAGTACTGGTCGCTTGTTAAAGCTCTTCTTAATAGTCCCTTTATTACTACACTTGCCGTGGCAAGTGCGCGGTACAGGTGGTTTTTGGGTTAACTTATACCGGTCACGGTATTGTTTCCATTTGTATTCGGCAGCCTTGTCGGCTCTTCCTTTGATCCTTTAGTTGGATAACTACTCTTCAGAGCTGCTTCTTGATCGTTTTGACATGACTGTCATCGATCTGGGTGCTTCTCCACTCTTGGAGACCCTTATTTTCTCAGTTCTGTGTCATTTCTTAGTACTCGTTCCCACACATTGACCGTGGTTACCGAGACCTAACTTATTTGGGCACTACTTTGGTAGTCCTATTCGGGTTTATCCCGCAGATGTGCTTGTAGCTGTCTAAGCTATATCGGCTAGGTATCGCGACCTTTTTGGGTGTGGTAGGGTGGGTGTACCTACTCCTGACTAGGTTCTTAGTCAGTTAGTGTACCGTTGGTGGTATTATTTAACTATGGCGGTCCGTAGACATGTGTCCCAGTTTTCGTTACTTCACCCTTTTCCGCCTCGTTGCACGGTTGGTGCTTTCCTTCTTGTTACTGCTTGGCCAGCCGGGTTCTCGCGACTGCTAGGCATGTCGCCCCATGCTGCCGCAAATTCCGTTCTCCTTTGAATAGGATCTCTCGATCTCCCGCCATTAAGTGAGGTTATTGTCGTTCCAGCGGGAACTGTCTCCGGGATTTCTGGTTCTCGGAATCTACCGTATGACGGGTTCCGGTCCATATGGAAATATTTAACAACTGCCAGATCGGGTTTCTTGAGTAAGAGAGGACTTTTCGTCTCTCTGGCGTTATTTCCCCAGGCTTTTAAACGGGGAATGTGGAAGGCGGGTTTGATATTGTAGGTATCCAGAACACACTGGAAGTTCCTAACTAGCGTATCTCTCACGCTATCAGTCAACCCTTAGCCCTAAGACTCTAATTCCTAACTCGGTATTTCCAGTCATCAGAGCTATACTTCGCTCTGATAGGATTTTTGTAACACCTCAACCGCTAATCTCGTCGTTACCTCTTAAAATGTCATATTTTACCATTAACCTCGCAACGGAACTCTAATTACAATGGAGGGTGATACAACGCCGTTAGCCACCCACGTGGCTAACCAGGCCTAACTCCAATACAGTAACGGTCTGAGGGACTGGAATAACTGAGTACTCAATACAAATACGATACTTATCCATTTCTATCAGAGTCACGTAATACAATCCCCAATTCAATTCCTTACTATACCGAGTCTACAACATACGGATGCCGATAACACTTTCGGTCTTACACCTCTATCAAATATATGAGTAAATTAATAAATAACTACCCATGCTAACCACCGCCCCCGTCCTACTCTCGAACGGTATCATCTTCGGTGTACCTGAAAATAAAAACGATGCCCCTAGGGGCTCAGCATATTGCTGCATATGAAATTCGCATACCCCACGTGCTAACCGGGGTAAGCCGACCACTTCGTCGAGAGCATGGGATTCAGTTTATTCAGTCATCATGCGATACAACAGTACATTAACATGCATAATAGCATAATCAGCATTCAACAAAGAATACAACACTAGCTAACACATCAAGGTAGTTAGCTTATTTCATCTTGCTCTTAGGCCTTGAGGGTTCTACCTCACTACTGCCTTAGTTACTTTGTCCATTACCTTACCCACTCTCTTGGGTTACTCTTACTTAAGCTCTGTTAGTTCTTGAGACACTACAGGTCTCATACTTACTTCACAATCATTTTCTCTTGATTAGTTCTTAAGCCAAAACACATGGCCTCCGGGCAGAGTCATACACAGGACTCACCACCGGGCTTTCGATCCTAGTCTTACTTCCCCGGTTTCGACCCTACTCTAGGTCTAGCATGGTGGGAAGGTTCAACTGGCTACCAGAACTCTCTTTTAGTCCCTACTTCTTTCACATATGTCCGAATCTCTCTTGCAATTCTCACATTCCCAACACTCCTCTCTCGGAGTTATAATATAAATATGTATATTAGTCTAGAAGCATCACTCTCGATGATTCCAATGACTTAGGGAATCCTCTTAGGTTAGGGTATTCCTAGGTTTAAGGGTTGCCCCAAACATTTCGAATACTTAAGCTTTCGGTTGTTTTCTCATACCAGGTCGAATCCTCGTATAGGAGGCCGGCCGTATCTTAAGGGAGTTTGATGGTCTCTTACGTCTCTTTTACTTTTCTCACAAGTTCACATCTTTGAACTATCTTCTTTCCCCTACATGGAGGTTCATTTATCTTTCCACTTTTATTTATTTCGTGGATTGTTTCAATTTGGTTTTCTAACCGTTATCGGGTGTTTACTCAACCCGTACAACTTCCTCATAATCTAATGAGTTCATATATTTACATTATCGTTCTTGGTTCGATAGTTTTCATGTGTTTGCACGTTTCGTTAAATTGCATTACGACTCATCCTACAAGTCACTAACCAAACGATACTCAACTAAGAGTCAGTCTATACACTAAGTTAGGCCACACAGACATACAAGGTTGGTTAGTACACACCGCATACATCAAGATACATAATCAAGCAATGGGTCATTTTCATGCTTAAGTCTTAATTAAGCCGGCACACAAACACACAGCACACAAATCAACGTAGCACGGTTAGCATACGGGGCATGAGAAAATCATACCTTACATCATGGTTTAGCTTTACCGGGTCACCTCTAGTTCCTCAGATCTCACTTCCGAATCACTAATCACATATCAAGTGATTCTATTAACATTAAGATAATACGGTATGTAAAACTAGTACTCCCGTAACTAGCCCTGTTATCCCGTTATACTTAGTTTTACTCTTGTCAATTTATGTTCTTACTTCTCACTCATTTCCAACATTTGTTTATACATCTTAAGACCTTTAAAGGTCACCAAACAACTCCTAAACATCATCTAAAACCAATACCAATCAATCCCCCATCTTTAGAATGCATTAAAACATATTCTGGTGAATTTTTGGGGTGGTCCGGGTTTGTGTCCGGGGTAACAAACCCGGACCAAAGCTGAAAAATGTATTCTGGACAATTTTTACTATGGTCCGGGTTTGTGTACTGGGATACAAACCCGGACCAACCTCTGTTGTGACTTTCTGGGACGTTTTTGGGGTGGTCCGGGTTTGTGTACCGGTTTGTAAACCCGGACCAGCCTTGTTACACATATTTTTGCAGTTTTTCAGCCTCCTTTCAACCCCTAATTCACCTCTAATCATTCCCTAACCTTTCCACATGTTTCCTACATGTTTAAACACCCTAAAACACACCTTAAACTTTCTTAAATCATTGGTCATACTCTTGCTCAATTCTTGCTCAAATTCTACAAGTTTCCATTCTTACTTTCACATTTTGCACTCTTGTGCATTTCCAACATCTTCTTGATAGTTTCTATCTTCTATCAACCTTACCACATTACTTATTGACCATTCCAATTCATTCCTAGACCAATGTAAAACCAAGTTCACTCCTTGTCTCACAAGTTGAGCACTCTTGTTCATCTCAAGCCCATCCAAGGCTTTCTCACACAATTTATGCTACAGATTTTGCACTACTTAATGTACTCCCTAATTTAACACTCTAGGGTGATTAGCCAACCTAATCAACCCCTAACAATACCTAGTTATCCCTAGGTTACTCTTCACTCAATACATCACTTAAATCACCTAAATTTCTACCGGAATTTCGCCATAACCCGGCTACTTTTCTAACATTGTCCAAAGCTCATATTATCACTTAATTCAACCTAAAACTAACCAAACCCACAAGGGTTCTACCATCACACATAAATCCATCGATGCTCATCAAATTCTCCACATACATCATAATGCTTAAATCACAACACACTTGGCTCCAAGGCCCTTAAATCAAGCATTAGTTCACAATTCCCTCTAATATCAATTAACACATTGTTCCTCCATATTTTGGGTTCATTGTCTAATTTACCCATCCCATAATTCTAAAAGCATTACATTAGGCTCCAAGGTAGATTATTTACCTTAAATTCACAAGCCTTCTCTTTTCAATCCTCTTGTTTTCTCTTCCTTCATTTCTCCTTCCTTCCTTCATCTTTCTCTCTTTGTTTCTTGATTCTCAACCGGCCAAACAGATCAACCTGGCCAGCCCAAGAACAACACACTAATCAATACATAACTCTTAATTTAACCTAGATTTTGAAGGGAATTCTTGAAGCTTTAGGAAGGGCATTACCTTGAAACTTCTAGGAGGAGTTCTTGGATAGCAAGGCTAGCAAAATTCCAGCCCTTATTGAAGATTAGAAACCGGCTGGACATGGAGGAGGAGGGAGCTCAACGTTGGAAATTTCCAAAATCAAAGGAAGGCAAGAAAATGAAGGATTTTGAGCTTACTTCTTACCTTAAACAACTAAGGAGTTGTTCTAGATCAAGATGGCACCTTCCTTCTTCAAATAAGGCTACAGCCATGGTGGTCAAGTTGGAGATTTCTGGATTTTTAAAGGTGGAGAATGTTCCTCAAGTCAAGAGGAATCTAGTGGTATAATTTTTTTGGAGTTTGGAGTGGATTTGAGCCTTGAACAAGAGGAGAGAAGAGTGGAGCTGGATGGGGTATTTGAAATCTCCATTGGTAACCATAAAGAAGAAGAAGAGAGCTCTGGTGAGGAGGAGGAAAAACGTGAGTGAAAAGAATAAAGGGGGGGAGTGGGTATTAAAGTCTCCTTTACTATTCCCCTCCTCTACTTTATTTTTTTGTCTTTTAGTGACTTATAAGACATTAATTAAGGGCTTGTGAGAGAGGGGTGTTACTCTCATTAAAACCGGCCCCACTATAATAATTTCCCGGGGCGGTTTTCGATTTTTTTACAAGAACGCTCGTTACTTTACCCGGTTTGGCACTATTCACTAACCAGGCCCATTTTTCGGATTTTTCTCGTTTCTATATTTTTAATGTTTCTTAAGCTTCCATTAATGTTTAATTATAGTTATTTAATCAACTATAATTTTTACGGGTCTGTTTGACCACTTAAGTCGCGTTTTCGGGTTTTCCCGAAAAACGTGCTCTAAAGCTTTATTAGCATTTTTAATCCGTTTTATGGATCCGTTTTCTTCTGGAATTGTTCCCGTATATCATTTAGGCCTAAATAAGCCTTAAGAATCCGTATCGGACCCCAATGAGATCATATATCTCCTATACTTGATTAACGCGTGTTTTTGCGTTTTTCACGTTTTACGCATTTTCTCTTTTCTTTTGGTTTTATTCTCTTTACCAATACTCTCTAGGCACCATTAGGCCTCTAAAAATCATATTAGAATAATTTAATCACCATTTTTAAGTCCGGGGTATTAAACTCGGGTTAGTCAAAATTGGGTCAAGGTTAATGCTCAAGTTAGTCAAAATTGGGTTGGTCAAAGTTGGGTCAAGGTCAATGTTCGGGTTGGTCAAGGTTGGACCGGTCAAATTAGGCCTTGTTTGGGTTTCCGAGCCAAATTAGGCCATGTTTGGGTTTCCGGGCCGAATTGGGCCTTGTTTGGGTTTCCGGGCCTAATTGGGCCTTGTTTGGGGTTTCAGGCTGAATTGGGCCTTGGTTGGGGTTTTGGGCCAAATTGGGCCTTGGTTGGGGTTTCGGGCTGAATTGGGCCTTGGTTGGGGTTTTGGGCCGAATTGGGCCTTGGTTGAGGTTTCGGGCCAAATTGGGCCTTGGTTGGGGTTTCGGGCCGAATTGGGCAGTGTTTGGGGATTCAGGCTCAATTGGGCCTTGGTTGGCTTTTTTAGTTGGGCTGAAGTGGGTCTTGGAGTTTGGTTTTAAGAATGGGCCTGATTATGATTTGGGCCTCAGTGAGCCTTGGAATTTGGGTTTTGAGCCCGATCTAGACTTTGGGCCTTGGGTCTGATTTTTTTAGCGGACTTGTATTTTTTGCTTGATTTGAATTTTAGGCTGAAATGGGCTTCACATTTGGATTGATTTTTGGAAGAGAAGATGGGCTGATTTGAAAGTAGAGAGGAATTGAAATGATTCATTGGGATGTTTTAGGCTTGTGATTGATTTTGGACTTGTTGGGCCAAAGTTGAGATTTGAGTTTGGGCTTGAGGGGTTTTTAGGCCAGATTGTTCTTTTGGGCCAGATTGTTCTTTTGAATTGGAATTTGGATTTGAGTTTATTCTTTTTTCTTGGTAAAGTTTTTTATTGAAATTAGGGATGGTTTGGGATAGGCTTTAAAAGTTTGGAAGGTATTATTCCCCACAAAGAAAATTAGAAATAAGCTAGTTGTGGGGTACCTTCAAAGGCTTAATATAGATCCTCAAATTTTGGAAGATATTACTCCCCACAAAGCAAATCATAAATAAGCTAGATGTGGGTACCTTCAAAGACTTATAATAAATGGGTGACCTAAAAGGCTGGACTTGAATAATAAACAAAAATAAAGAGCAACGAATTAAGAAATTGAAACCGAGCTAGATACAAAGCATGTACATATATATAGTGCAGTATGAAGGATTCAAAGATTAAATCAACATAATGAATATATCAAGTCAAAACAGATAAAACGCAAACTGAACTATCAATGTCCAGAGTTACTAAAAGAAGTGAATTCTTGATCCTTATTTTTAGTTACAAAGACAAAAAAAAGGCGACAAAACGGTAATGTGTATCGTGGACCTTGGAGAAACAACATTCAATTGAAACAAAACCAGTGTGGGATAGTATTCAAAGTCAGATCACGTCTATACATCAATTTAATCGCAATCAGCAACCAAAGCCGGAGGCATATTTTTCATAGAGATATGAGGGGACACCAACCCCTAAATCAATGAACTCAATCAGCTTCGCCAGCTCAAGAGACCAAGATTAACTTATGTCTGGATAGAAACCAAGCCATGTGTCGAAGAGCTAGGTTGACTTCCAATGCCCAAAATCCTTTTCAACAGTCCACACGAGACAGGTTCAGACCAAATCAAAGTGAATAGTACCTCGTCAAGATATGGACCAAGATGGTCAGCAAGTATTAAGGCTTTGGCAATTCTTCAAAATGTGAGAGCCATAAAATAATTAAAAAAATTACATCAAACTAGGTTAATCGCAAGCTTGGTTTTAAAATTCACGCATCAGGCGCGCCTGATGCGTTTTGGATGCGATGCGAGCATCAAAACGCATCCATGGCTGCGAGGCGAGTTTATTCAGGATGCGCCCGTGATGCGCTCTGATGCGACCCAGATGCGTCCCGATGCGCCTTGAGCTTGTTTTTACCATAATTTCTTCGTTTGAAGTCCGTTTTTATTCCTGTTTGTTCCTACATGCTCATATATCAACCTAGTTTGACCCTATGCACTTATTGTTGGGTTTAGAGCAATCAAAAACTCAAGAACATCAGAACTGACCTTAAAGCTTGAATGAGTCTTGTGTGTATATTTGATGTCTTTCTTGTGTACAATTGGTGATATGATATGATTATGAGACTCATAGGGGTTAATGATCCAATCTAGAAAAACTATATCATTAAGGAGGGGAAGAGAAAATACTTCAAGCACTAAGGAAAAATTGTTGCTTTTTCATATACTTATACTAGGACGAACTTGAGTGATGAGGAGGAAGAACTTGAAGAGGGTATAGGCTCTCCTAATGTTGAAGATGATTTAGTTGATCTTGTGTTGATGACATCCAATAGGTTCATGTGGTGATATCTAAACGTAGTCTAATCATAAGTTTGTTATATTTAAAAGTTATTATTCTCTTGTGTGGATTGATTACTTTATACTTGTGTTTGGATGTTTTTGTTCTCTTATGTTGTTTGGATTGAATACTTTGACACTTGATTACTTTAGACTTGTTTTTGAAAGTTTTTATTCTATTGTGTCATAATATTACTTCATATGTATAAAATGTTGTCTACAAAAATTTAGATGTGATTTTTTAGTAAACATCACATCACAAACGGGATGCGCTCGCATCGACGCCTCACGCATCACGCATCACTTCTGGAGCCTAATCGCATCGGAGCGCATCACGCATTTTAAAACCAAGATCGCAAGCAAAAAATGAAACTAGACAGATCCGTCTCAACTCAAATATTAGCACCTAAGCCAAACATTCAGATATAAATCAAACGTTATTCTGATTCTCATTTCCTTTCCATAATCACTTATTCAAACAGAGGGCAGACTACACTATTAACACACATGAGGGAAACAGTAAAGTATTCGTTCGAACAACAATTTACAACAAGCAGAAATTGAACATCTCTGGCATGATTGGCGGTATGGTGTACACCAGAAAACAATAAAGGACTGAGTACCGTACTTCAGATATGAGGATTATTGAAATTAGGATTGAATACCAAGGGTAAGAAGAGCAGTGTCTCCTGCATTTCAATTGAAGAATACCGTAAAATAGCCTAACCAGATTAAGTGGTTAGTATAATCGAATGGTTAGAGACCAGGATAAGAATGGAATTAGTAAGAATACCCACAGTTTTAAGGCTATGAAACCGAGAGCATATTCAACGAAAATCGAACAGATTAAACAAAGCACCTAAACTCAATCGGACTAGGCAACATCGATTTTACAAGTGCAACGTGGTCGAACACAGATTCACATGAGATAGTCAGGCGGGACTACATATCCTCATTCACTATAACTAAACCGACAACAAAACCAACCATAAACAACCATAACGAATGTTTAAGATTTGTGAAAGTGGCTCGAACACATTAAATAGAGCCTAAAACCTGCATCATCCCACCATTACATAAACTAAGCAAGTCCAGTGGATGAATAGAACCGACAATAGAGTTCAACAGGTTAGAGCAGATTACAACCAACAAGTGTATACATCGAATCAGAAGCCAAATTGAAGGTTTTTATAAAGCTCAAGTATAATCGCAAACTGAATTGAGAAAAGGTACCTTTAACCTGTACGATTCACAAGCCTTCTAGGTTTTTTCATGTCCCCGAACACAGCAAGGTAACGGTGAGGAAGAACAAAGGTCGAAATCAGTCGCAGGCTCGTCTTGGTGGAAGTATGAGTTTTAGAACTAGGGGGTGAGTGTCTTGATTTTCTCTGTTTTAAAATGCGAGGGAGATGAAGCCTTGACTGTGGCTAAATCTTCATTGGCTTTTCTCGGTTGGAAAGATAGAAGAAAGAAGCAGAAGCTTGTGGAGGGAGAGAGATGTATGTTCCTTATTATCGATCTTAAGGGTGCAGAAGGATGGAGGTGAGTGATGGCGGTGATATGTCGAGAGAAGGGAGATTATATGGGATTGTGGTGGTGGAATCCCAAATCCGTCGAAGAGCAACAAAAATTTTACGCTCGTAATGAGTTTTGAGAGGGAGTTCGAAAGGGATTAGGGAGGGGATGGGAATGACGACTTGAAAACCCATAGTGTGAAACAGGCGGAGATGAAGATGGTTCGATGCGGCTACTATAGATGTTGTTTTATAGAGAAGGATTAGGGTTTTTAGGATAGCTAGGGTTTAATTTGCCCCTGGTTGGGTCAAACCGGTGAAACATGAGTTAGACAATGAAAAATAAAAAACTATTGTTATTCCTCTCAGGATTCGAACCCAGGTGTTCCAGATCCCTCATACATACACTAACCAACTGGGCTACTAACTTAACTCAATGGAAGATAGTAACAAATAATACAGAAGTCCTAATTTAAACGGGATAGTTCTTAAAAAAACTAGCGTTTTGAATGTAAATATACATTAAAATGAAATGGTTTTAATTAACTAAATGAATTGTTTTCCTCCTAAGAGTCATGAAATAAAGGAATGTAAATAAATAAAATGAAAATATAATAAAGTATTAAACAAATGAAATAAAATGATAATAAGTATATTAAATGATGAAATAGTACTAATACAATGAAATAAAAACACAAGTGAAAGCCATAAAATGGAAATTGAAATAGATATGTAAAAGTAGCGGTGAATAAGATAGAAAAACAACTACCAAAATAAAATGAAATGAGAGAAAACTAAAGGAATTAGTAATAAGAACGAAATATACCAATCATGGATAAAAATAATAGTGAAACACGTATAAAATGAGATAATAACAATGAAAATAATGGTGATAAAAGTAAAATCAAACACTAATAAATAAGAGACAAGTGAACATAACGATAAACGGGATCAAATAAACAAGCAATGAATAAAATACAATAATAGAAAATGACTGGAGGAATAAGTGAACCAAAATAGACTACAAGAAAATACGATAGTAAAATAAGTAATAAACACAGAGACAGGTTTGAAATCGGGTTGTCGTTTGAAAATTCACTTTCGAAGAATTGTGTTTTTTCACAAATGCTTTGGAAATTGGTTTGAGAAATTTGCCATAAAATGATGGTTTCATTTTGGCACGCACGTTGATGCATTTTGAAAAGGAAAGACGACGTCCCCTCTTATCTCATTTCTTATTTCAGAATTTGTTTTATAGGGTGAGAATTTTTGGTGTCTCCGCTTATACTTTCAGCTGTCTATAAATTATGTTATTCTAACTAATATTAAAGCTTTACATAAGGGTGTTATGCCAGAACCATCACGACTTGAAAAAGTTAAGAGAGAATTTTACCATGGAAGACCAACTTCCAAGTTTAAAGTATTATATATAAATCGGATTGAATCATATAGGGAACAATTATAAGACTTATGTGTCTTTATTATAGCCATCTTTAATACTAATGATGTTTGGGCATGAAACTTAGACCTTGGTGGTAAAGTATCCTCCAATTAGTTTTAACTGATGATGCGAGTTAGGGTAGATGTATTCTCCAATTAGTTGTATGGGGAGCTACACTACTAGATGTTCCTCCTGTCTTCAGTGATGATGGTTTACCTTTGTGTGCATCACTCTAAGGTAAAATGCTCTCTCAACTTTTTTCAGTGAAGATGGTTCTAGCATAACACCCCTTCAGTGAAGCTTTCATATTTGTATAGAATAACACAATTTGGAGACAACCAAAAGTATATGGAGTAGTGGCTATAGAATGTCTAAACATTCTTA
Source organism: Limonium bicolor (assembly GCA_023374045.1). Classification (NCBI taxonomy): domain Eukaryota; kingdom Viridiplantae; phylum Streptophyta; class Magnoliopsida; order Caryophyllales; family Plumbaginaceae; genus Limonium; species Limonium bicolor. Next base: position 460,529,710 of record CM041777.1, on the reverse strand, counting down.
GTCGGTATGATGAACTTGCAATGTATTATTTGAAAATTTTCATCGATTGTGGTTGTGTATGTGGGGGATACGTGGCTAATGTGCTATGAGTGAGTAGAGTTGAGAAATTGTCGCTTTATAGGTTGATAATGAGTTATTATAGCACTAAAAAAGAATATGAATGCACAACTGTTGAAGAAAAAATAGTCTTTTTTTATAACAGGGGCATTTCATGAACTTTGTCAAAATGGCATTTCATAAACTTTTCGCTCATTTGTGAAAAGTAGTATTTGAAGTCAAAATAAAGTCATTGAACAGTAATCTGACCGAATGAGAGCAAAACGGTCATTTTTTCATAATTTAACGGAAAAATAACATCCATCAGCGTGAAGGGGCACTTCATAAACTTTAGCAAAAATATAGTGACATGTTGTGACTTTTTTCAGTGCATTTCATGAATTAGCCAAAAATATAATGGCATTTCTTGAAATTTCCCTAATTTATTTCATGACACCGGGCGAACTCAAAGAGATAGTTAGGAGATGAAAGCTGAATTGGAGTGAACAACACAATAATCACTTTGGAAACATCGAGAAGTTGGTTATTTGAAACAAACTATGAAACTGAACACATTGTCTTGCTGAAAAAACGCAATCATTGAAACTGATGGAAAAATCTTCAAGAACTATCAAAGTTGTGTCAACATAAGTGTAACACTTCAAATGAGCAACTATCTAACAACATAGATCTCAAGTCATTCAGGCTTGAAACTAGCCCCACCTCATTGTTGTAGTTAACTCATATGTATCCTTATAATCTACACACATAACTAATTGTATCCCACAAGCCTTACATCCAAGCCCCACGGACCTCCTCGATAGGAGTCGGGTAGTTGATCACGATACGTTCCCAAGTTGGGTCTACTACCATTTGTAACTCTTCACATGGGTAATTGTTCAATAACCTAGCTCTCAAAATCATTCAGGCTAAAAAACTAGCCCCTTTAAGCCTTTTGTCCTTACTTGCGCTTAGAAATGGAAGATCTTGTTGTAGTGAACCAATATGTACCCTTATAAATCACTCACATTACTACTCATATCATGACGTGATATGGAGGTAGCACATATGAGCTTGAGAGCTATGTTGTTCGACTGTTGGCCATATGAGGTTCACAAATGGTATCAGAGCTGACTCATGACCGTGTTGAAATGGACTACACGACATCTACCAAAGGGTACATTGGTGCAGTGAGGATGTCATGTTTTTTATGTGTGTGTGGGGGGGGGGGGGTTATGTGATACCCCCATCCCACAACAAAATATGAGTAGTAATGCGAGAGAAAAGACTTAAAGAGGCTAGTTTTTAAGCTCAAATGACTTGAAAGTTAGGTTATTAGACAATTGTCCATATGAAGACTTATAATAAGCCTTTGAAAGAGCAAATATTGTACCTCCCTAAAAGATCGAGGTAAAATTCAATCACCATTGAAACGGACTTGGAGTCATCTATCTTTTTGCATAGGATTCATCTTTTTCACCTAGATGGGACCTATGAAAGAAAGTGAGGCATCACCACCGGAGCCCCAAGGTCATTGACCTTTGGTACCCCCCCCCCCCCCCCCCCACACACACACATACACAAGTTCTTATAAGATAATGTTCATTGGAGATTCTGCTAAGACTGAGAACAACAAAGTTGTTAATGATAAAGTAGAACTGTCGTAAGCTCTTACCCAAGATTTGAGTTAGATCTAAGATAACTGGATTAAAGAATTCACAAACAATATAAGGATGCTTGTACACCTGACGCTTGGATGCCAAAACGAATCCTCGATATTCCTTTCATGCTAGCTCAGGCAGCTTGCACAAGAAATTCATCAAATTGTCCTTCTACAAGTAGACACGAACTGGGTAACTTTGAACCATTCTTCCACTCATATTAGAATGGAGACATGGTAGTTGTGATACCATCCCACATTAAAGGAAGTGAAGTGATATATGTGGTTTATAAGGATAGACTAAAATAGAACTTTCACTTTCAAGTTCAATTGAGCCTAATAGGTAAAAAGCGCTAGTTTTTAAGCTAAAGACACTTGAGACATTATAATTAATATATAGATAACTGTCCAACAACCTAGCTATAATTAATCTATATATCCTTATAACTTCATTTGGGCCTAAAAATAATGATCTTGTTGTTATAATTAGTCTATATATCCTTATGAACCACATATTATTTTGCATCCCCTGATGTGGGATGCGGTATGACATTATCCTTCACTTACATCATTCTCTTACTGAAGAGGATGAGAACAAGGCTATCTCACACCTTGTAAAAATAGTCGCCTTGCAAGAGCATTTATACCCTCCCTTATAATCTTTCAACAAGCTGATAACCAAAAGACTTTTGAGTAATTCATCTCCCACGTTGAAATTCTTGGATGTAGTTAGAGTTAACTACAATAAATATACGTATAGTAAAACAAAACTTACATTAAACATACAAAACTTTAAATTCAATATATAAAAAAATTATAATTTCAATGGAATAGTTCATATCAATATACATATTATTATTAAGTGTATAATTAAATTAACCGTTTAAAAAAGGGGAGCAAAAATAGTGTACATCAAGCTCGATCGTGCGATACACTCTACAGTTGGTTGCTAATTTCGATTTGTCCAATTAATAGACAACTACATTTCTTTAGAACAACAAGAAGGAATTACCGCACAACAAAGCTAAATAAAGAATATCTGTAACACCCCCAAACACTGGCCTAGGAGTTAGGGGTATTACACGCCGCGTATTATTACATAATAATGCAAGGCTCTAATAAACGAACTTAAACAAATAATCAAATAAGGCCCAAAATGAATACTTGAATAAAGTATAATCCAAAATGATGTCGTAACATCCCAAAGTAATAACAGAACCCACCAAAACGAATATCAAAAGCAAGAGCTAACTGAAGAGGCCCCAAAGGCTCAAATTCAAATACAAAGTCTCCAAAAGAATCTAAACAACAAAACGGACTAAACTCCAGAGCTGCAAAGTGACCCTCGCTGATCAATCTGCAATGTTAGATAAAGTAGGGGAATGAGCACACAACTATGCCCAGTAGATGACAAACTTCATCAACCAACACGCTCAAAACATTTATAGAATGTTAACAAATCAGAAGGAATCAAAGGAATCCATAAGCATGTCAAAAGTAGAACAGAAGTCTATACAATAGAGGACTAAACAGAGTCAGAAGCAGACGGAAGCAGAAAACAGAGCGGGACACTAGTTGATCACAGTATACAGACAGAACAAGCAACAAGCTCGTGAACAGAACGAGGAAACCTCACTCGTAGATAGAACAGGTGAAAACACCCGTGAACAGAACGGGGAACATCACCCGTGAACAGAAGGATCCTACATAGCGCGCTACGAGACAGTGAAACCAGCCATCCAAAGGCTCAGACACAGAGATAACTATGTCCCAAAACAGAAGCTTAAATACAGATAAGCATATGTGCACCAAAGGCACCAGAAAGCACATAGATGGCTTGGAAATCGGAAGGGGAATCCAACCCCGCAAACAGAAGTCAAAACAGAGCTCAAACGAGCAAGTTATGGTCAAAACAGTACTATGTCCGAACTTGTGTCCGGACATCAATGTTCGGACACAAGTCGAGACTCAAAGTCGAAAACAGACAGATGTCCGAACATGTGTCCGAACTACGAAGTTCGGACACAGGTCGAACATTAAAACAGTAGAAGAGACAGAGGTGTCCGAACATCAAAGGTCGGACAGATGTTCGGACGTTCTTCGGAAATCAGACACGCGCAAAGTCCGAACTTGTGTCCGGACATCAATGTTCGGACACAAGTCGAGGCAAAATCAGAGAATACAGAAGGCTGTGTCCGAACTTCAAAGCTCGGACGGAAGTTCGGACACAGCGAAAACTTCAGAGAATTAAAGCGCAGAAGGGCATGTCCGAACTTCCAAGGTCGGACCGAAGTTCGGACATGCCGAAAAACTCAGAAGACAGAAGCGATTTCCACACAGACAGAGGCATCAAAACATTGTCAAAACATTATAAGTTTTCAGAAAACCTTGGGGGTTTGTAGGCATTAAAACGACGTTAAACAGACAGTTCACAATCACAATCCAAGACAGAACGCAATCCGAATTCAGAACCGGAACGAAACTCCCCAAGGCCGAACACACTAATCGAATCCATCAGCCACCTACCTCAGTAATTGACAGACGATATCCCAATCCGAACAGCAGAGTCCAACCGACACAGCTCCAGCAACGTAGACCAACAACGCAATGCGAAACCTCTAACTGAACACAATTGCAAATCCCAAATCAAAACACAAACCTAAACCCTGAAACTGAAACTGCAATCTGAACTGAAATGCCATTCTCACCTGAATTCTGACCACGGTACGTAGAGAAATCCAACAGCAGAAGAACCGACGGAGGAACGGAACACAATTGGATTCCTAATCAGGTTGCAGAGGAAGAATTCAGACAAGAAGAAACATTCCCAATTCAGAATCGAAAGAGGATGAACAGCGTTGAATATCTTAATCCAAACCGAGCCTCGCAGCAGAACAGAATTCACACCCGAACTCGCAGAAGCGCCACAATTAGCCACACTTGAAGGGGTTGAACAGAACGAGATTTTGAGAGAGAGAGGAGAGAGAACAAAGAAGGGAGGAACGGTTTAAGGGTTTCAAACTGAGCGAGGTGAGGAGCGTGTCTGAGATCGTGAGAACGTAATCAGAAGATAGGTGAAATAATTAAGAGGAAAAGGAAATAAAGTGATTAAGGAATTAACCTCACCAGAAATAAAATAAGGAAGGGAAAAGACTCCTTCGGCCTCATCTTTAATCAGAAGGACGTCCATGTCCTAAATTCAAAATGGACCAACTTAAAAATAAGTTGTGACGAAATAAAATATAACCAAATCTTGGGTTATAACAATATCCAACTCGGTTCAAGTCCACCATTCGATACCAACTAGTCCTGGTAAAAGTGACACAAATTCAAAAAAGTGAATCCGACCAATCCGGTCTGAATCTAAGTCTCAACTGAAAACTACAATTTGAAAAATGATCTGAAATCTGAAACAAACTGAACCGTATTATTATAAAACCAAGAATAAACCACAATCCATAACCATCCAAACCAAAATCATCCAAACCAAAAGTTACCCAAACCGAAGTCATCCATAACCCGAACCAAAAGTTACCAAGTCACACTAGCCGAAAGTCAACCAAACCACAAGTCACTCATACCAATCCAAACCGACCCAAAATTTCAACAAATCAAACTCAACCCGAACAAACCGAATTCACCCGATCCAACCCAAATCAAATACTGGGCGATTTGAAATCGACCCGAACAAAACTGAATCGAACCAAACCAAACGAATGAAACCGAACCACTTGACCCGAATTGCCAACTCTAAATGCCAACTATACCTGAATGCCTAAAAAACAAATGCTTAAAAAAACTCCAGTCCTCACTACGCCGACGATGTTGAGATTAAGGCCCATATAATTACTAACAGATAATTTGATCATTGAGATCATTAGGTAATGGTACTTAATGCACTTGACAAATGGACTAAACATCAAATACATATATTGCATTATCTAAATCTCATTAATCATTTACCAACGATTCAATCCAAAACTGCTTCTAGGCGAATGTCCTCCTACGTGGGCTTTAAAAGGATTGACACACTTGGCCGGTCAGCACAATTAGTAACAAAAAGCACACCACCACTGAAGTAGCAAGAGGGGGGAAAGCTAAACTTTGCCTTCTTCCCGTCTTGCACGAAGGCCTAGCAATCTGTAACAAGATACACACGTCCACAAAATAGCAAAAGGGAAGGTTTGACTTACCTTTTTGCATTAAAGCTTAGCAAGGACTCTTTAGCTGACTCCGGGATTTGAAACAATCCTTGTTTAGTGTTTCTTCCGCAAATGTCACTTCTGCTTCTTGGAGGTTTGCGCGTCATCCCTTGAGGTTTTCAGTGCTACCTTACTTAGAGGGTGGCTTGGGCTAAAAATTCTACTAGCCCTTTCAGCCACAGCCATAGCTGAGCAATTGTAGTCACTCTACTTCTTAGGAGCTATATTTGGGTCCAAGGCTTCACCCCTTCAATAAAATATCGACCCAGTCACATTTGCACATATATGGGAGGTCCAACATGATCGGTTAAACTCCTCCCAAGCAGCATTGATCTTCTTGGTTTGACCATCCTTTTGAGGGTGGTTAGCTGTAGAGAATTGGACTTTGGAACCCAATAGGCCGAACCATGTGATCCAAATAATTTCATAAACCGGGTGTTAGTGATTTTTTTCCAAATAAAATGGTTTATGCCAATTACCGGATACAAGGTGTAAGGTAAGCAGCGCGCTTGTGCCCTAGTTAGGGGGAACATCTTCATAAGCAGATAAAGATCGACGTTATATATGGAAAACAAAACATGAAGCTAAAGACAAGTGAAAGGCAATAGTCAGGGATTTTTGGGTGTTGTCTAGCCATGCAGCGTTAGATGCAGGTAGCATCATAATCCGCGCACCATACTATCTGACATCAAACTATCTTGTGAATTATACTGAACTGCACTCTCAATTGCCTTTCTGACTGCATCCGGCCCCAACTTCACCAATACCTGTGTCGACGAAACACAAGGATGAACACATATGTCGTCAGGAAGTTTGAAAAAAGCATCGCAGCATAGGTCGTGGCAAAAAAATACATACAAGCAAGTTAAAAAAATCAGGAGCTAGGAAATTGAGTAATTTAATATTCTAATGCCCAGGTGTTGAATCACAAGTTATGACCATATAGAATCTATCCGCATATAATGTAACAACCAAGCTCTAAATGGAATGATCCTAGCTAGCTATATTGATGAGATCATTACACTCCAGAAATGTTGGGGCTTTGGGATCAGAATGCTGAGTTTGAAAAAGCAGTGCGTAGGATATCATTATAGATCCAAGAGATGTGGGCATCCAAACACAATTTTGAGTATAATGACTTGTTACATTTTTAGTAGAAATTTTTTTTTGGTTTTTCTAAGTCTCTTTGTGTTTTGCAGATGATGACCAAGAACGAGTAGGTATGTCTGACGGAGTCTGCCGTCTATCAGAGTCAAGAGATGCGGATCAGTTAGTGGAGATAACTGCCGGTTGACTCAAGTCCTACTCAACACCAGCAGTTACTTCTAGAAGTATGTAGTGGTTGACTAATTCAACCAGTGAAGAACGTGGAGCATGAGTGTGTCAGTTATTTAGAGTCCAGAAACTTGTATTTAAAGTCATTGAGCATCAGTGTAATGCGTCTAGAGAGAGAACCATTCAGAGAGAGCTGTAATAGTATGAAGTTTGTTTAGTATTCCATTTTCCGCACAAACACTTAATTTCATAGCCTTTAGAAGTGCGAAGCACTGAAGAACTCCTTGTAACACATTGATCTATTTCTAGAGTTGGTTATTAGGTGTAGGTGTTAGACAGAGTCCTTCTGTCTAACCCCCAAGAATAGGAAACTAGGTTGTAAATTCACTTTGAGTTTTCAATATAAGCAAATCCTATCTTGTTGTTTTTATATAAGGCTCTCACATCTATTATCATCTCAGTACGAGTCTGCCTGAGTCTAACACCTCATACAGACTCGATCAGCACTTAACCGATCCTATCACGTGGTATCAGAGCTCGCGTTGGCTGACGTATCATCAATCATGGCAGAAATCAACAACACCCGCAATAACAATAAGATACAGTTCGAAAATCCAAAGCTTGCCTCTACAAACTATCATATGTGGAAAAACAAGAATGAGTCCCACTTGAAATCTCTTAATTCGCAATTGTGGAGAGTTGTGGTTGAAGGGAACTTTGAACTTCCCAAAGGGAAAGTAGAGAATGACTACACATCTGAGGAAAGGAGGTTTGTTGAGTGAAATGCACAAGTTGTGCGTGCTATCAACACGAGTCTGTCTGTCTCCCCCTAGAAGAGAAGAGTCTACCAGATGAAGGTAGCAAAGGACATTTGGAATCATCTTCGAGCAGTTTATGAAGGTAATACTAAGTTAAGAAAATCTAAAATTCAAGAACTCAAGATGGATTATGAAAATTTTGTTGGTAAGCCTGGGGAGTCACTCGATATGCTGGCAAGATTTACCGAACTCACTGTCACTATGAAGGAAATGCAGATTGGTGTGTCTAACGAAAATATGAACGAGTTTCTATATAGCTTGGGAAAGGAATGGTCTGAGCAGATTGGTGTGTCTAACGAGTCCTCTTCTCTGTGATCATTTTTCTAATCTAATGAGCAGTGAGATGAGTGCTTTAGGAGAACTAAAGTTCTTCCTCAGACTTTATATTGTGCAGAAGACAAAGGCACTCGCATTCATCAGCAAAAGTACATTCAAGAACTTCTTATCAAGTACAAGCTTCAAGATGCTAAGTCCTTTACTACTCCCATGTCTTCAACCAACCGACCTAATGTAGATTACAAAGGAATCGTAGTTGATGCCACTCTGTATCGAGGAATGATTGGTTCCCTTCTATATTTAACAGCTAATTGCCTTGACATTTTGTTTGATGTTTGTCTCTGTGCTAGATTCTAAGCCAATCCAAAGGAGTCCCACTTACAGTGTGTCAAATGAATTTTTCATTATCTTAAGAGCACTGAGGACCACTATCTCTGGTATCCCAGTTCTCCTGACTTCACTTTAAGTAGGTATAGTGACTCTGACTTCGCAAGTTCCCAGCTTGACAGAAAGAGTACGTCTGGCACTGCCCAGTTCCTTGGTCTTTGTCTTGTCACCTGGAGCTCCAAGAAGCAGAACACAGTGACACTATCTTCAGTAGAAGCGGAATATGTGTTCGTTGCTGCTTGTTGCGCTCAGATCCTTTGGATAAAGCAGCAACTAGAAGATTACCATATTCACCCCACTTGCACTTCTAATTTTTGTGATAATAATAGTGTCATTGATCTGTCAAAAAATCTTGTTCATCACTCCAAGACAAAACATATTGAAATCAGACATCATTTCTTCAGGGACTGCGTCGAAAAAGGATTAGTTCAACTTGAGTACATTCCAACTGCAGATCAACTGGCGGATATCTTCACAAAGCCACTCCAACTAGGTCCTTTTGAATCCATTTGCAACTTGGGATGACTCGCACCAGCTAACCAAGGTTGTATCTCCTTTTTCCTTTTCACTAATATCTGAAATGAGTGACTGAATATGTCTTCCCGCCTGAGTCTGCATGTCATTATCTACATTTGTTTCATTTGTCTGAAATCCAAATATTCTTGCACATCTTTTGTTAATTACAAAACCCCGCCCACGTCTCTACTGATCCGCGCCCCAAACCCTCCCCCAGTCCCTGTTTTTCTCACCTGACATTTTTCCCAACTCTCACACGTTTTCCCATTATAAACCCGTCGCTTCAGCTGATCATCTCCTACCTCTTGCTCGTTTTCCCCCTACATACCCTACTACACCCATGTCTTCATCAAATCTCAATATCCCTGAGGTTGTCCTCAATGATCCTTCCCAACTTGATTCACTCATCCGATGTTTAGCAGCTCTCCAAGCTCAACAACCCTCCAGCTCCACCTCCATCTCTCTCAATCATCTGCCGTCAGAAACTCAACCTCAACCAACACCTTCCATGGCTGAAAAACAACCGTCACCTCAACCCACCTTAGAAGCCATGAACTCCACCCCAATTGTTGCCTCATCTCCCCATCAATCGCCCAAACAGCTCTCCACACCCTTATCCTCACCTTCCCACCATGATACCCCCATCGTGCCCACTCCTGACACAACCACCAAGCCCGCTCGTTCATCCTCCCCTCCAAATCTCCGATTCAGTTTGGAAGCTTGCCTGATTTTGAACCCTCCCAAAACCCTAACCCTCCTTCCAAAGAGGAAAATGAACCAATTGTTGCTACTTTTGCCCCCGACCCACCCACAGAACCCTCCCCTCCTCCAAAGAAAACCAAACAAACAAAATCCACAACCAATCGACCCCCTCTATCCTCAAGAAAGCTCCATCCCCGTGAAAGAGGTACTCCGACTGCTCCTGCGACTCCATCGGCTCCGATCATTATCCCGGGGGATCCCAAACCCGAACCAAAGGTCAGCGCCACTATGTTGTCAACTCAAAGACTCTAACACAACTGTCAAGCCGTCTAAGAAGCGACTACGCCCTCGAGGGGAGTCACTTCCTCCTCCAGCTAAATCAGGTCTAATCGATCTTCTCAGTAACTCCTATAATATACCCGATGATGATTCTACATAATCTAGGAACCTAGTTAAAGGAAAGAGTTTGGATATTGACTGGCTGTACAACATTGGTTTTTGTTTGATTGTCGATGTTCTATAGTATCAAGGGTGGCTCCATTTGTTCTCTGGTATTGATGCATTCTATGAGGCTGAGTCGGTTGCATTTTATAAATCCTGTGTATCCGTAAGTCCCATCTGCTAACTAAGACAAATGGTCAAGGACTCGTCCTGAGTACCGCCACTTTGGCAAACCATCTCCAGATTCTTGATACGGGTTTAAATTTTTATGATAGGACTGGGTTCCTCTCCCTCGACTTTGTCTTTACAGACATTGCTCACAACTTTTTTGTGCCAAATAGTCGTGTGGTTACTCTATTGAGCGTCAGTCCCTCTCTGACATTCATCAGATGCTCCACACAATCATCATAACAAATCTGATCCCCGCAAAGAAGGAAATCATCTTGTTCGTCCAATGGACCTAGCCTTGATGTACTGCCTCCTCCACCGTCAAAAAATCAATCTCCCAAAACTCATTCTAAACCACAAGGCCCACTCTGTCTCCACATAAAAGCACTCACTCGGGTATGTCTTTTGGCTACCCATCATCTTCAAAAAGAACAAGATTTCTCTTGACAACTCTAAGTCCTCTCAGTTTTGGACACCGATATTTCGGTCTGATTCTTCACAATAAAACTCCCTCCTTCCACAAAAAGCCTAACCCTTTGGCATTCCTTCTAAACCAACTCCCTCTGCTCAATCGACTCAGCTATCTGAGTGACTGCTTCAAATGGAAGAAGCCATTCTTGATCTCAATGTGAAGATCGATGAACTCACTGATGTGTTCAGGGAGGCGCACCAGTAGCTGCTTCAGGCCATATGAGAGGGACCAGGTCCAAGAGGAAGAGAGGACCTGAAGGACGATTGTGCAGAAGATGTGCTTGTGAGTACAGGACGAGCGGAGGAGCCACTACGACTGCTACTAACTCTAACCCTAACCCTGATCCAGCAACACTCCCCTCCCCTGACTGTTTTATACACTGGTGCTGATTTTGGATTGTGAATATTGATTGAAAGTGCTTGTAACTGACACTTTAGACTTGTGGTTTTGGTACACTCGGACTCTGTCACTCTCCCCCTGATGTTGGCGAAAGGGGGAAGTGTATCCCGCCGTATGTTGGTATGTGGGTTTACTTCTTGTTTTTGCACTAGGGGTGCCTTTCATGGCACGTTGTGTAGTTGGTTTTTGAATATTCCTTTTGCTGGTTAAGACTGCTATGGAGTACTTTTAAGATGTTTATGGTTTACGGCTTCACAAAGTCCTTCTTTCAATATGTCTATCACTTAAGGGGGAACTTTTATTTGCATGAACTAAGGGAGAACCATGATAGAGTCGGTTCCCCTGTATTGTTTTCCTTGGCTTTCTATTCAATCTTTGCAGGATAAGCGAGATACACTCGTTTTGCCATCATCAGCAAAAAGGGGAAATTTGTTAGTCCCTTATGTTTTGCAGATGATGGCCAAGAACGAGTAGATCTGTCCAATGGAGTCTGCCCATCTATCAGAGTCAAGAGATGCGGAGCAGTTAGTAGTGGAGATAACCATCGGTTGACAAGTCCCACTCAACACCAACAGTTACTTCTAGAAGTATGGAGTAGTGGTTGATTAATTCAACCAGTGAAGAACGTGGAGCACGAGTCTGTCAGTTATTTAGAGTCCAGAAACTTGTATTTAAAGTCATTGAGCTTCATTGTAATGTGTGTAGAGAGACAACCATTGAGAGGGAGCTGTAATAGTCTGAAGTTTGTTTAGTATGTCATTATCCGCACACACTTAATTTCATAGCCTTTAGAAGTGCGATGCACTAAAGAACTCCTTATAACACATTGATCTATTTCCAGAGTTCTTAGGTGCAAGCGTTAAACAGAGCCCTTCTGTCTAACCCCAAGAATAGGAAGCTAGGTTGTAAATTCACTTCAATACAAGTAAATCCTTTCTTGTTGTTTTTATATAAGGATTTCACATCTATTATCATCTCAGTACGAGTCTGCCTGAGTCTAACACCTCAGACAAACTCGGTCAGCACTTAACCGATCCTATCAATTTCTTCATCATATCTTTCAACATCATATACATAGGAAACGCCTTATTTCTGATAAAAGTTTTTTATCCTGCATTATACTCAGGTGTAAGTAGATTTACTAGAGCTTGGTGTTCTGAGAAAGCCTCATGCAGAGCTTCTCTTCAGCTGCAGGCTGCAGCAGTCTATGCTCTGACTCATTTATATTACTCTGCACTATTCAGATCCCTTTTTCGCCATACCACAGGAGGTAATAAGTTAATTTTCTCTAAGCAAACGGAATAAGTTGTACAGTAGGTTTTTTCATCTCTAAAATTATACCTCAGGTGATATAATTCATAAAGTGAGCAACACACTTTCCTCCAAAGCAATTGTATTACTAACAACGATTACATCCAGCCACACGATAACAGCAAAAGAGGGCAAGATATATAGTGCTTCAGAAACACAAACGCCATATAGGGTAGAATAGGGTGAAAACGGACCTCATTTGCATCTTTGTAACAACCAGAACCTTCATCGTGAGCCCAACTTACACGCCAACACCTACACAGTAAAAGCACAGACTTTATAGACATGGGCCTGTGTCAGCATATCATCAGTTGTGAGATAGAAATTACGCCTGATCCACACCAATACAGTTGGATAGCAATTGTCGTCTTTTTTGGGTCATAGGCATTATTAAATTAAGAATCAGTTCCCTGCCTTCAACTACAAATATGTGCGATATGTTATTGATAGTTTTAGGCACCATAAGACCCCAATTGAATAGGAAAGAAGGCACGCCCCCTCCTGACATGTGGGATACTCTGTTGTGCTAATATATTAACTATGTCATGCCACATCGGATCCTATTTTTAACACCTACAGCAAAATCTGATTGTAAACCACACTGGAAGGAAAATGGTGAAAATAAGAATTATAGCATGCTCAACTGAAGCACTACCATTTGAGATGCAATGAAAATTAAATGTAGAGCCTAAGCAATGGGACGCAAGCCCTGTAAGATGATAGGCTTAAGCATCTTTCAAAAAAGATTTAGAGTTTAACTTAAAAAGTAACTCAACATTCACGGTAGGTCTATAGTTCACCTTATGACATGAGTTATCTCATAACAATCTTGGGTTCATTGAGATCATATTACTATTCTCAGAAGCAGCTAAACTATTTTAACTCAAGCACTGTCACCTTTCTTTTCCAAGACGACGTGCAAGTTCTTCTGCGAGGGCTTGACCCGGCGAATCACTGTCTGTTGCAAGTATAATACGAAAGGCCTGACAACAGCAACGAAGATGAATTTTTAACAAACTGTCAATGAAGAGACTTCTAAAATCTAAAAGTATCCAGTCAAGATACCCACTGACCTTGTCCAGGCACTCCTTCGAGTTCCAGATGTACTGGAAGCCAGCATCCTGATGTAGCATTCTCGCACACACAATAGAACATAAGATAGGTAATAAGAATGAAACCTCATCAATTAAAGAAGAGCATAAGTCATTCTGAAAATTAAATGGACTGAAGGCCAGAAATCATAAAATCAGTGGATCCCTAATGTTTTGGTAATCTCTGCAGTTGCATTATCATTGAACATTCACGAAAAATTAGACAGCTTAATGAACGGAACTTCAAATCTGAAGACCCTGAAAATCAATGCACTGTCATTTTTCAAGTCAGTCGATTTAATCGGTAGTGTTGTGTGTCCCGTGTACAAGAAAGATTTATTTCTACAATTAAGCAAATACAGCTACATGGGAAATTCCTCAACCATCAACTGTCTCAAAACCACTACTCATTTACCAGAAAAGTTCCACTTTAAGATCCAAACGGATGTGGGAAGTCATGAAACTTCTCTAGTGATGCTAGTTGGGGTATGGCATGATGTAGCGCCTGCAGCTGCATTATGATGAAATGGTCCCATATATTGTTAAAATGCATCTGTTGCACCAGTTCAGAACCAGTTATATGAATGGAGAGTCATTAAACATAGGGATGGTAATTGTGTTCATCTGGGCGGATGCCTGCCCGGTCTGGTCCGTTTTCACCGCAAGATACCTAGTCCGGATGGAGTATTGGAGGGCATGGACCAAGAGGAAAAAATCTGCCCGGATATCGAACGGATGTGGACCGCAAATAGAATTTGCCCCGGTCCTTCCACCTTCGCTTTGGTTGGAAAAATCCGCATACGACACATCCATTAAAATTATAGCAAAACATAATTATATTTGATTTTTATCTTATAAATCCCACACCTCTCCAGACACACCATACATCATACTCCCTCCGTTCTGAATTGATCGTCTTGTTTGCTTTATGGCACGTTTTTCCACCTCAATATTAAACATATAAGATAAAATAATTTTATAAAACTAAATTTTGTAATATATAGTTTATCATGTAAGGAAACATATACAAAACTTAGATTTTTAAAATTATTTTATCTTATATGTTAAATATTGAAGTCAAACGACATGTTCAAATAGTAAACAGGACGGTCAATTCATGACGGAGGGAGTAGAACATTATTAGTGAAAATTTCATAATTATTTAGTCTAATATAACTCTTAAGCTAGCTTCATGATTCATGGATCTCTTAGGCCATCTTCAATGCCCATGTATTAGCATTCGTCAATATTCCCAAATCAGCCTTCTAACTTAATCTCTAGCCATATTAAGTTATAAAAATGGTCCAAGCTAGCTACACATTTCCCCAATTTCAAATTCTAGGTTCCAAAGTCTTAATCTAGGTGATTTGTAGGTGTTTTTTGCTTGCTCTTTACTATGTCATCGTCCACTATTAAATCTATAGACTCATTGGACACCCAATCTCAGTTCTCAAATTGAAGAACACCAAAACCTTTATGGTATGGATTTGAAGTGGCGAGGGATTTCAGTTATGGGTGGCAAAACGGGTTCGCTGGTCATGTTAGGTCAAGCCCGAACCATTTATCAATCGGATAGACACGACCCAACCCAATTAAATATTTGTGTTCAAATTTGAAACCCGAACCTACATATGTTAAACCCAAATCCAACCCGTCTAACCTGCTTAGTTATATATAAAAAAAATTACTAACATTCTCTTTTGTAATTTTATAAAACTGTTAAACCCATATTAAACTCAAACCCAATATGATTATTAAGCGGGTCAACCCGTATAACACCCATATGGACGACTGTCCAACAACCTAGCTTTCAAACCATTCGGGTTTGAAAACTAACCAGCTTAAGCCCTTTGTCCTCACTTAGGCCTAAAAGTGGAAGACCTAATTGTTGTAGTTAACTCATATGTATCCTTATAAACCAATCACTTCACTACTCATATCCCGATGTGGGATGAAGGTATCACATACTCCCACACTCAAACACGTGATGTCCTCGTTGCAAGCCTTACATCCAAGTCCCAAGGACCTTCTCGGTAGGTATTGAGTAGTTCATTCTGACACGGTCATGAGTTTACTCTGATACTATATGTAACACCACATATGGATAACTGACCAGCACCCTAGCTTTCAAACCATTCGAGCTTAAAACCTGCCTCGGACCCCTCTAAAATTCAGAACCTTACCGCAATATGTAGGCCTCATATTCTACCTCCTTTTCACATCCTGTTCAGCTAAAAAAGAAGGCTCTTCTCTGCTAAATTTCTTCCGCTACAATCCACTGTCTTCACCTCCACATGTCTAGGGACAACCGTTGATCTCTGCAAACACTCTGAAAAACACACTATCTTTCCCTAATGTCATCATCGGGAAAGTTTCATCATCTTTTCTTTTTTATTTTTCAGTTTCTTAAATTTCTAAAATTTTGTTATCATGTGTTATGTCGTCTTCACTCTAACTTACCATATTGCAGTTTTCTGAAACCAATTGATTATTCCCAATGTATTAATATTAGTGCATTCAAAACCTAGTTATATCTTCCTTTCATAAAAGCATAACTGTTTGCTCTTTTGGAAAATATACAAGTATATATATATAACAAAGTTATAATTCTAGCACATGCATATTCACATATACTAGGACTTTGTTTCACATACTTGAACCTGTTCTCTTGCAATATATATGTGTATATATTTATTTAATATTTGATTTACCTATCATGTAAATCATTTAAGTTTTCTTTAATGCTACTTAGTTATGTTTTATAGCTCTATTTATATGATTTCAATTAATTACTTTAGTAGAGTTGTTTTATTAAATAGGCCCAAATACTCTAGTCCATTAATTAGCTTTAAACAATTTAACATTTCTTAGTGAGTTTTTTCTGTTTGTAGTTCTAATTTATATGGTTATTATTATCAGCTTTTATGAATTTTGCCCGGTATAAAGGCTATATGATGGTTGTTAATACTGATATAAATGTTAGATTCTTAGTGCTTCAATGAAGATTGTTAGCTGATTATTGCTGATTGTCATTCTACCGCGAGCGTGATTCCAATTAAACTTTTATGTTCACAATTTTGTAATATTGAACTTGTTGACTGTATTTTGGTTGTTTGATGGTTACTATGGTTGTTGATTTTATATTGTAACTCATGAATTGGTACCCAAAGGTCAGTGAATGAATGGTTGCTGGTGCAAGTGCCTTGTAGAAAGCTAATATAAGAAAAAATAATCAAAACTTTCACTCTAACAATCAACAGTTATTGCATCTTATAAGTTCAAAAAATACTTGCGGACAAATTTATGACCACCTCACCTTTTCCTTAGGTGGCAAGTGCCTTGTAGAAACCTTCTCTGGAGCACCATTAGGAACGCTGACACAATTCCGGAATCCAGACTCTTCCAGTGAAAGTTTATCTAGTTCTCCTTCTACCTAATGTCCATAAGTAACGGTTCAATGACCAAAAAGGAAAGAGTGGGAGGGAAAAAAAATATTATCATCAACTCAAACTCCCCAAACTAAGAGCAGTAAAATATTACAATTATGATATCGGATGCATCCTTGATATCATCAACCCCGTATAGCGTCTTTTGGGTGCCACTCATCTAGGGAAAAAGAAAGAAATTGCATATACATCACTACCAAGCGAAAACATCCCGCCAATACAAAACAAAAATACATTGTAGCTTGAATCAGTATGATCTTGACTCTTTCCAGTAATATTCCCTAGCACCTGTTCTTTATTTAGCAGAGATGTTAGTATTTAGTATCGGAATTCATGTTTTATCTCACTTGCAACTAATCATCACTAATCACAATAGGTAGACCCCAGGAACTTAAAAGAAGGAAAACAATGCAAACATTCACCTACATCATGCACCAACATGCACAACATCAAGAAACCAGAAATTCTTCGGCATAAAGCTAATTTCATTCAAAATCTACCATTTCCACTCATTTCATATTACATCAGCAGGTATCTGTTTTTTTTTTTAGGAAAAGCTCTGGATGTGGACAAGCAAACTATTATCCCCAACCTCTTTACTACCTGTCATGATTTTGCTAGCTCCTCTTCTAACCTCACCACTCCCCTAAATAAAGGAGGACATTAGCTTATAAGTATAAAGGAATGTAACATAATGCTAGGAACTGCAAACCCTCAGATATAAATACACCCCCCCCCCCCCCCCAAAAAAAAAAAAAAAACTTAAATATGGTAAAACCTAAAATTAAAATTAAAAAGAAAAAGAAAAAAGAAAAGAAGACAATTTGAATCCAAGTTTACCTGCCAAAACTTCTTATCTATACTTCGATATTTGCAACCAACCAGGGCTCCATCATTTCTGTAACAGAATGCGATGACATTCTGCGAATGAAATTGATAATTACCTCACAATATGTATTAGAAGTGTAAAAATATTTTAATAATGAACTATATGATGGTACTCCATATGCACCGGACTGCCAGATAATTGCTTAACACCATTTCTCTCTAGTGTCTCCTTTGAAATCATCCGCTCACTGAAGTATGCAAGCAGCTGAGAAAAGAGAATTTTATTCATCTAGTTAAAAAAAAAAAAGTTATGTATTAAATGTGTATATATAATATGTCATCAGTTGCATGGCATGAAAAGGTAGTAATGCAACTAAAAAGGATAAAAGAAGAAATGAGAACAAGATGCCTTTTCGCTCAATGGTTCTAGAACCACGGTTTTGGCTGTATCACTCTGATTATTGTTTCCTTCAAAATTTAGTTGTCTGTCTACAGAAACCTGCAATTGAAACAACCAAGTATAAATCATTCTAAACTTCAGTTTTTCAATGGTCTAACAAACAAGAATGTTCAGACAATTAGAGGCTTGATACAAAGTCATTGGTGTGTGTTTCATGGACAGAAACAAGATGCATGTAGATTCTGAGATCACTATCTTTTAAAAAAGAGGTGTCAAGAGCATGACATAGGTATTTGATGGCCTCTTCATTAAGCACTTTATCAAAATACTAGCAAGCTCTTCAATTGTACATGCATATATTGGACTGTTAAATGTAGTAATTGCTTCAAGCTACAAGATATAGAGGGACTGTCGAGTCATAACGCTTCTAACAATCTCCAAATGTAAATAAGATACAGATTCTTCAGTTGTCCTATTCTAGTACTGTCAGTCTTTATAAAGTGCACGTTTCAATTGGTTACATCAGATAATAAGAGAACGTGTTCCAAGAGAGAAGCATCAGAACTTTCATTTTTGTATTCATCACGAGTTTCCAATCAATTTTCATCCTAAAACACAGTGTATTCGGATCAGACCATGGCTTGACCTACAAAAAGCATGAGAAATACCCGGGAAAGAATGTAAGAACCAAAGAATGATGCCTTTATTGTCAAGGAAAACTTTGTGTGCATTTTGTCACCTAGTCTCACTCATCCAACTCTGAAAGATGCATTTCAATCTCAAGTAACATGATCTTTTATTACTTCACTAGACTTCTGTATTAATTTAATCGAATGAAGCACAAATTACAGAAAAGTGAAAATGGAAAAGGATCTTTGAATTGTTTAATTAGAGGGAAATTTATCCAGAAACCTAGATCCATAAATCAGTTAACCCGGAGAGTTTGTTTATAAATCATCTAAGCGGTGTCATGACAGCTCTTAATATCTTAAACAGAATCTTAGAAGTTCACTTTACCACTATAAGCACTAGAACATCCAAACATACTATAATGTCATACGGTTAGTGATAGACTGATAGTTACGTCTGCACTGCAACACCAACAATGATAGCACAGAAGCAACTTTGCCTACACTAACTGGAAGTAGCGAAGAAAATCACCTGTCCAGCCCAATCACACTCAGTGCGGAAGCACCTCCACGCAGCTAAATCCCTAAATGAAATTAATACAATTGAGCTTGCTGCATGATATTAGAAATTACGAACCAGTCTGCTCTAGCTTACCTTGACTTTTTGACATGAACACAGAAAGACAAAGTTCTCTCTAGTAGGTTGCCCCCTCTGCACTGAGTAAAATGCATAAAAGCATGTAAGATATCCGACCATCCAGGGATAGCCGCATTCTATGCTTCACTATAATCAAAATTTTGACTAAAAGAAGCAGAAATTACCTTTGGACAGATCAAAAGTTGGTAAAAGTCAGGCCTAAACTGCTCGTAATTAATCCCGAGCGCTTGAACCTTACTCTTCAATTCCTTCAGCTTATCTACCTCTGTTTCATCCTTACTGTCCGCAGGTTCTCCTAGTCATAATCATTCCTCAAGCTCAAAGTTACGCAATTTAACGCCAATGCAAATATAGCATCAATTATTAACTGAAAATTCAAGAAACAGTACGCAGGAAGACAGGAGACATAAATGTTGTCAATTCCAAACGATAAGGGCAAACCTAAAGGTATCTTGTTCGTGGAACTGGAAGAACCACAAATGGTGCGCGGCGTGGCCCAGCAAGAGCCAAACCAGGAGACATTGCTGGATGAAAAAGTGTTCGCCGACAAGTAAGTTGCTGTTTCTTGGCTCCGAAAGGGGCATAAAAGCAACGGCGCCGAGGATATACCAGTAACGGCCAACTTCCACAGCAGCTTCGGGGAGATGCACGGTTTGAGGAAGCGAGAGGAAGACAGTTGAAGAGGATGGCACTGACTGAGGCGGACATGATGCATGCTCGGTTTCGAGCTTCCGCCCGTGCGAGCAGATCAATAATTCTGTGACTAATGCGAGCAAACAAGTTCTAGAAATTATATTTTCAGACGGAGACGGAGGGTCCCGGTTTACTACTGAAGGGAGGAAAGAAACTAGTTTACTGAACTGAGGAACCTCCGCCTTAATGCCTTATCCAAGAATTACCGACAGTAGCGCGGGAAGATCTTCGTCTCCTGGCTGAGCTCTGAGCAATAGTTGCTTATCATTTGGGGTTATTAGGGCATCCACAATAAAAAAGTGGATTCCACCCACTAAAATATATTATTATAATCTCTTCTCTCACATTCTCTCTCCTTGTGTCAGCAAGAACCTTCTCTCTCCAGGTTCTTAAGCAACCCTCTCTTATTCTCTCTCTTCCACATCACTATTTATCTTTTTCTATTTTAACCTTCACCTATGTAACCGTGTCAAGAAACCCCATTGTGGATGCCCTTACGCGAAATCGGATTTCAAATAAGAAAATAACATTTTTGTTCATTCTTTTTAAAAATTATAATATCTACCTAATGTTTTTGACATACTACAAACATTCTTGAACTCCCCTCATTGGTAAAACTTCAATATTGCATTCAGTTTCATGGTGAGAGAAGATGAGACCGTCTACACCAGGAAGCTTCAATAAGTGATGAAGCAGATGACTTCCCTTCATCATATTATTGTAACTGACAATGAAAAGGCCTTAGTGAAAGACGCACATTGGTCTTCCTGAGTGTGCCCCACCTAGTATGTTGGTGGCATATCAGTAAGAATGAAGAAGCCAAAACAGTGAAGTTGTTGCACTGTGGAATCAAAGAGGCCGAAGCAGTAACACATCCATGGCAAAGGCTTGTTTGTGCTCCTATTATCGTTGAGTTCGACAAACAACACGGCTGACCAATTAAGAAGTACGGAGCTGATCATCCGTTTGTCGACTATTTAGACCATGTGGTCATGTCATCGCGAAAAATGTGTTGAGCCATGGGTTAAGAGAGTCTTGCACTTCGATAACACATCAATTAACAAGTGTGTTAATAATCGTTAATAAGTAAATGTTTACTTTTGTTTTGTTGGACACATCTTTCTAATTAATGATTTCAAAGTGCACAGGGTTGAGAGCGCACATTCGGCATTAGAAGCTTGGCTTCACACGGATTGTTGGACACTACCTTTCAAAGTATTCACAAGCTTGTCGAGGGGCAACATTTTGAATTCAAGCAAGACATGAAGTTCTCGCTCGACTATCACAGTAATGGAAGACAAGCGAATACTGTTTCTCGGTTTGTTAGTTTGTGTGTCTCTCAAGTGTTTGAAATTACTGCAGCATGAGCTCCAGCATGGTAGATGTAATCAAAGAGGTACACTTTTTCTAGCGCACACTAACATATGAGCCTGACACAGAGTTTGCTGCACCTCGACAAAGAAACAATGAGTCATATACTACCGAGAAACAACTTACACTAATTGACCTATGGCATGAAGATCTCCACCAGAAGTCAAACCTATCACATATTCAGCAAGCTTTCAACAGTTAGAAGCCACTATGGGAGCCTGAGAAGAATCACAGCGGGTTAGACCCACGACATGTAAGGGTGCCTAAGGGGAGACCACGTAAGAAGAGACCTAACACCTGAGAGAAGTCTCATCACGGACATCTTGAACTAGGGAAAGAAGGTTCATCAACATCACGTCCTCAATCTCAACCCGTTCCTTGGACATCTATGACATGGTTTCATACTATAAAGATTTTCCTCCCCTGCTGCACTCTTACCTAACAGGCTTTAAAGAAATACAACGTGATGGAAATTGTGGATGTCACATTATTGCGGACTGGGCATACAATAACGGAAACAATGAAGAAAGGTTAAACAAGTGTTCCTAAATGAATTGACTACGAACGCTGACTGATGGACACATATGTCGCAACTGGAAAGGTACCGTATAACAGAGTCTACCACCTACTAAACTGGTTTGGTGATGGCTTCGCACTGCTCGATCATTGGATGGAATTTCTTAATGTAGGTTTGATCTTGTGCACCATGTACAATATAGCTATTTGGGGGCATGATGAGGTTGCCACTACGAGATGATCGAGGTTTAGGTCATCCTACAATGGAGGTGTACAAGGAACACTTTAATTGGAATTGAGCTCACTTCATACGGTTGAATGCATCTCTTGATTGCCCCACGCCCAAGATGATACCTATGTGAGGAAAATTGTATAATCATCAAACGGCGGGATGGGATGTTCCATACACCGATCGATACGCCCTCTAGTGTCAGTATTTTTGGACAGATGCCCACTAAAGCAATATTATAATTAATTGATGTCCAATGTTCTTCAATACAAGTAAAAAGGTTAAACCATTGTTGTTCATTTTGTTAGTCTTTACATCTAGTTCGGTAGAACAGACAAGCAAAAAGGTGAAATTATTATTGTTCATGTTGTTAGTCTTTACATTTAGTTCGGTGGAACAGGCAAGTAAAAAGTTTAAATTATTGTTGTTCAATGTTGTTCATTACAAGTAAATCTAATTTAGTTGTACATTACAAATAGCCAAGTCTAATATAATTCATGATACACATTGTTATTACATGTGCATCAGTGGCGTCTACGTGTCCCCCTTCCAGTTGGTGCAGCTCTCATTTGCACTTCAATTGGATCCACGAAGTCAATGTGATCTTCATAACATGTAAGAATCTTGATTTTTTCCATGACAACCTCAAGTTCCAAGTAGTTCTGAATCATTTCCAATACATGTGTGTTGGTTAACAGTTTGACCACAGTCGAGTTATATTCCTCATAATCCTTCTCAAGTACATCAGCCGATAGACCTCAATATATGGATTACCAAGATAAGAACGAATTACATCATTAATAGATGACATCAACTGGTGAAGGATACCCGGAAGGGAATGTTTATGTCAATCACTACCAAAAAGAAGTTCCGCGTGAAGTATCCGCCCCGCGGTCCGTCCACGGGGTCATAATTGATATGTATTGCAACCGACATTGATATTCTATTTGCGCACGATGAAAAATAACGCCAATGCAAGTGATTATGTATGAGTAGTGAAAAACATTTTAAAGGAACAACAAGCAAGGTAGGGGAAAAGAATACAAATGTAAAAAGGTTATGTTATTAGCGCTCACCTATGTTAGTATTTACATTTAGTTCGGTTGAACAGACATATAAAAAGGTTATGTTATTAGTGCTCATATATGTTAGTCTTTACATTTAGTTCGGTGGAACTGACAAGTAAAAAGGTTATTTTATTAGCATCATATGTGTTAGTCTTTACATTTAGTTTGATGAAACATGCAAGTAAAAGGTTATGTTATTAGCACTCATTTAAAGTTCTTCTAAACCAATTTGTATTCACTAATCCAGGGATGGGTTGCAGAACAGTGGTGCACATAACTACCACACTAATAGATGGCATTGTTATAGGAAAAACGTAAGCAGTAAATAATAGTAAACTATATAAAGGTTAGGGTTTAAAACTGTTTACAACACATGCAAATAAATATTTTACAAACAAACCAACAAAGTTTTAGATAATGTCTGCTACTCTAACACCCTCACTACTCCCACTACGCCCATCCGGAAGCCTCAAATCTAACTCCCTAGGCCTAAGTCCTCTCGTGTGTCAGCCGGTAATGTACCACTCCATGCCGGGAGGAGGATCACGTGCTCTGGCATCAGTGCAAGTGGTGCTGATGTGCATCCTGGCAAAGTTGAAGCACTGCTCAGCATGGATCAACTGGATTGGTAACCCAAGATCTGAGGATAGGTGGGGTTGTTCTTCGGGGCAAGACACATCAACATCGGCGCAACATGATCCTAGTACTACAAAAAGTTATATGTCAGTAATTACAATTACTAAAAAATGGTAACAAAAATTGTAGTAGTGTTAGTAATATGTAAACGATCATACCAATAGTTGAGTGTGCGCCACACTCGAATTCGTGGTTGCCTCTGCGGAACCTCTGGGCCGCACTTGAAGGTGGGTGCGGTCAAGGAACCACTTCATGTAGCCCGACGCCACATCCAAAGCCGGGTGAGCCCCCATCTCCTGATAGCGCTAGCTGATGGTGCTCAAATTGTTCTATAGGTGGGTCCCATAATCGTACCTCACCTCGTAGTTTCGACAATGCCAATGGGATAGCAGCTGAGAGGTCTGATCGACTCTAGATGGATGGACTAAACATATCTAAACAGTCTGGACAATGGTTTGGCATATAAGGCACGACACACATCTAAATATTGTATTGTGTTGTACCATCTGGATCACCCATCACACACTTGAGTGGCAATGACGTCAAATGGCACCCACTCAACCTGTTGTATTACAATAATATGTAAGTTAGTCATGTGATAACAATAAACACAAAACACGGTTGTGTCAAACTCCACGACTGATTCAATTGTTCCTCAGTCAAGGCCATCGTGTCCAGCTGCCCTTTGATGGTGTGCATCATGTTGTCATCCATCACGTTCTTAGAAATACACTCCCACTTCTTCAGTGCTGGTCTCGTGTCATCCCAATCCTTGCACTCTACTAGTTTGAACATGCGGAAGTACTAGTATATTTGTTGGGCAAAATAATAGTGAAACTATCTTGCGAACTAATGGGCAGTGAACCCAGCGTGGTAGTCCAACAAGATCGTATCCACAGGGACTTCTTAACTATCTAATCAATTATAAACTTAGTGTTTGTGCAAAAATATAAACAAAAGTGCATAAATGTAAATTGGGGGTTTTTGGTTTTTTGGTTGTGATTGGAGAAATAAAGGAAAGCAATAAAGCTAATCTAACTAATCTAGGATAGGTGTACTCCGGGAGTGGGGCCAAATGCACCCAACACATGGCCTTAATCCTAATTCACTCTAGTTGTCTAATTGAACTACGACAATGACCCTCTAAACCCAAGATGAGCCTAATCTTACTTAGCTAATTTTAACCTTCACAACTGGTTGAGGTTAACCTCAACAAGTAGCATTAAGCACAAGTTCCAAACATAGCATTAGAATTCACCAACTAATTAAAGGAGGCAAATACTAGGGTTTCTCTCTCTCTTGGTCACAATCCCTAACTTCAAACCAAATGTCATTAGGAATCACCACAAATGTATAAAGATGGCCAATCTTGGAACATTCAATAAATTCAACAGAGAAAACAACTAAATTAAGTGAAATAGGTATTACATGTCAAATTTGGGGATTTGGGGTCAAACCCTCATCTTAGAGTACAAATGAGGTAAAGCCTTCATCAAAGAACAAATAAGAGAAAAAAGGAGAAGAAATAGCCATGAATAAGGTTGGATAAGAGCTTCAATGGTGAGGGGGATCTTCCTCTTCTTTCCCTTCTTCTTCTTTCTTCTTCTTCTTCCTCTCTTATTTTCTTCTTTTCTGTGCTCTGGAACGGCCCAACTCGAACTCCCCTCTCTCTTTCTTCTTTTATGTGTTTTAAAAGCGCGTCTCTGCTGCTTTCTTAGCTTGGTCCGGGTTTCCGCCCGGGAAATAAACCTGGACCAGCCTACATGCCGCGTTCTCATTGGCTGGCTTCGCACGGATGAGTGACAGAAACTTAAAAACGCGCCCGACTTTGGTCCGAGTTTATTTCCCAGACACAAACCCGGACCACCCTCAAAACTATCCAGAAGGCTGCTCGTTGCTTTGGTCCGGGTTTTTTCTCCGGACACAAACTCGAACCACACTAAAAACTCGACAAAAAGTTGATCCTACTATGGTCCGTGTTACATACCCGGACATACACCCACAATCTTCATTATGGCCTAACTCCTTCGTTCTAGCTCCGTCTGCGCCCACGCGTTCCTCTCTTCGTTTACTTTATTCCTAGATATGTTATTCCTCCTATTTAAGC
This sequence comes from Limonium bicolor, assembly GCA_023374045.1. Classification (NCBI taxonomy): domain Eukaryota; kingdom Viridiplantae; phylum Streptophyta; class Magnoliopsida; order Caryophyllales; family Plumbaginaceae; genus Limonium; species Limonium bicolor. Next base: position 460,503,376 of record CM041777.1, on the reverse strand, counting down.
AACAAATGTGTAAAACAACAATAAAACACATAACTAGAGGAAAACTAGCTAGAGTTGAGAAATAAACATGAAAATAGTTGATAAAACATACTTAATATACCCCTAAAACATGCTCATTTGGACATTCATCACACCCCCACACTTACCTTTTTGCTTGTCCTCAAGCAAAACCAAGCACCCAAGCAAGTAAGGAATGCTCAATACTAACAAATACTAACATGAATTGTAATAAGAGAAGAAGAAAAAAGAGATTAAAACCTTTGAGGAGTGTGAATCATCTCTTAGTGGTGGCATGGGTGTGCTCAGGGCAACATAAAATTTAAAGTTTCGGGGTATGATCCGGAATACTTCAAAGTTATAAAGATTAGGTGACTTGGAGAACTTTTACCATGACCAACTTCTCTCAAGAATGGGCATTGAGAAGAAAACGAAAAAAAAAAGAATTATTGCATTTGTTTCACTTTTGCATAAGAGATGAGCAGATAAAAGTTGGGCATGTAGCCTTTGCATTTAAGAACACTCAACTCTCATTGTTGGTTACCAATGGCATCTTACAAGTTCCTTAGAGATTTTCACAATGAAACACTCCTTAGCAATCCCTAAGAAAGAAAACAGAAGGATCCCCTAAGCAATAAAAATCCAACCATTCATGATCAGTTGGTCACACCGTACGTAAAATGCTCCTCAAAAGCAATCAAAAAGAAAATTTTGAGCATTTATCCCACAATTCATAATAGTATTTGAAATACCCCGAACTTAAATATGGTGATTAAATAATTCTAATATGGTATCTAAGGGCCTATTAGTGCCTACAAAATTTTGGTAAGGAAAATAAACTCAAAAGAAATGAGGAAACACTTAAAAAGCGAAAAACGCTAAAATAAGTGTCATATAACCATAGGAGTAATACGACCTCGGTTAGAGTACTAAATGGATTCCTAAGGCTTATTCATGCCTAATTAATGTACGGAACAATTCCCGAAGAAAACGGATCCATAAAATGAATTAAAAACGCTAATAGAGCTTTAGCGCACGTTTTTCGAGAAAACCTGAAAACGTGACTTTGAGTGGTCAAATGAACCCGTAAAAATTATAGTCAACCAAATAACTATAATTAAGAATTAATGGAAGCTTAAGAACCATTAAAATTAAAGAAACGAGAAAATTCCGAAAAACGGGCCCGGTTAATGAATAGTGCTAAAACCGGGTAAATTAACGAGTGTTTTCTGTAAAACGAAAAACGCTCCAGCTTGTATTTATTAATGGGGCCGGTTTTTACTAATGTAATCAGCCCCCTCTCACATGACTAGCTAGCTAATAAAGAAGTCAAAAAGCAAAAGTGGGGAAAAAGGTACAAAAAGTAGAAATACTCTCTCACCTCTCACTTTCTCTATTCTCTCTCCTTCCCTTTCTTCCTTCCCCACCGTGAGCTCCCCTCCTCCCTTATTTCTTGGCGATTTTGAAGCTTCTCCAACAGCCAACAATGGCTTCCTCCCTTCTTTGCCTTGCCCAAGCTTTGTTACAGCTCCAAATGGAAAAATAAGTATATATTCTTCTTCCTCTCATCAAGCTCCATCTTTCTCTCTTTTCAAAATACAAAAATGATGAACTTAATCTCCATGGGTTTTGCCCATTTGAAGAGAAAATGGTACCAACTTGAAGCTTGGAGTTTCCACTTTCCATTTAGGTAAAAATTTCAAAGAAAAGAACTCATTTCCTCCCTTCTCCTTGTGGCCGATTTTTAATGCCCTAATTTTCTCTCTCTTTTGAGCATCATTCCAACCTTCCAATGATGGAGGGATCATCTTCTTGAATCAAGGGTTAAAACCCCTCTTAAAATACTCCAAAGGTAAACCATAGACTTGGTGTTTTAAGCATTTCATTGAATTAGTATTATTCCAAGGGTTAGGATTTTAATTACACATATTTTGTGTTCCTTGGATGATGGGAATGGAGTCTGGCAACTCCATTGCCCACTTGACCGAATTTGAGAAGAGGAAGAGCAAAAGGAGATTGGAAAAGAAAAGAAGAATTTGTTGAGTTTAAGGTAAGAAAATCTTCTTAATGCTAACCTTAATGCATTAGAATTTTGGGAATGGGTAAAGGAATGAATGAACCCAAAACTGGAATGGAAATGTATTTGGATGAATTAGAAAGGATTTGTAAGTTGTATGTGAAATAAGGGCCTTAGAGCCAAGTAATTTGAACGTACATTGATATTGTTGTTTGAGGAAATCTTGAGGAATTGTATGTGCTGGTAGGACCCTTTTTGGGTGTGGCTAGTTTAGGATTGATTTTGGTGAGAATGGATGGATTTGGAAATGTAAGGAGTGTAGGTAAGTCATGGCAAAATTTTGGTAGAACTTATTGTGTTTTAGGAGATGTTATGAGTAAGGAATGACCAAGGGTTAACTTGGTGTTTGGAGAGAAACCAATTTGGTTAGTTAACCCCTTAGGAGCTATTTTAGAGGTGAGTAAAGTAGAGAGCAAAATCTGTAGCAAAAGGGATGTTTTAGTGTTTTGAATTTCTAGGAAAAAGGCTTATGGTGCACGGCTTTGGAAATGGAGGATGACCTTGAGTAATGAATTGGTGAATGGTTAGAAGGAGTTGGAATGGTCAAGGAGTCGAGGATATGGTGAACTACCTAGAGAAAGGTTGGAAAATGCACTAGAGTGCATGAGTGTAAAAGTGAGAATTCAAGTTGTAGAAATTGGGCAAGAATGGAGTATAGGTATGAGTAATGATTTAGGAATGTATAAGGAGTGTTTGAGGGTACTAAAACATGTGGAAATGATTAGGAATGGATTGGGTAAGAATTGAGGTGAATTTGGAGTCCAAAGTGAGTAAATAAAATGGATATTGGACTGGACCAACCTTGGGACCGCCCTTGGTAAGGTCGGTCGAGCCCAGATTTGCAATGACAGAAGTCTACTGACTTCGACCGACCTTGGTACCGAACTTGGCAAGGTCGGTCGAGTTGTAATTTGTAAGCCCAGAAGTCTACTGACTTCGACCGACCTTGGGACCTACCTTGCAAGGTCGGTCGAGTCTTAAATCTTCAGAACCAAAAACCTACTGACTTGGACCGACCTTGGGACCTACCTTGCCAGGTCGGTTGGGTCTGAATTTTCCAGAATCGTAACACACTGACTTTGACCGACCTTGGGGTCGACCCTGGGTAAGGTCGGTCGAGTCATACAAAAAAAAGTAGTAATCCTATGTATGTATATATGTATATGGGGTTTTAGTAGTACACCATTGAAAGAATAATGGTGAGGAATATGTACATAGGTAAGAAAGTTAAGCACACAAGAGAAAAACTAAGAATAATGGGACAACGGGGTAAGTACGGGAGTAGTAATTATGTACCTACCGTAAAGTATTAATGTTAATAGAAACATTTGAATGTTATCAGTGGATCAAGTGTGGACCAAGGAACGTGAGGTCACACGGTAGAGTTAACCCCGGTGAAAGGTATGATTTTCTCATGCCCCGTATGCTAACCGAGCTACGTTGATTTGTATGCATGTATGCCGGCTAATCAAGATAAAAGCATGAAAATGGTTTATTGCATCTGATTGCATGTCTTGCTGTATGATGTATGAGCTAACCCTTCTTGAATGATTGTGTGGCCTAACTTAGTGCGTAGACCGACTCATAGATGAGTCTTGTTGATTAGTGGCTCGTAGAAAGAGTCATGTTGTGAATTAATGGAAACGTAGAAACGCACTAAAACTAACGAACCAAGAAACGATAACGCAAACCTATGAACTCACTAGAATGTGAGAGAGCGTACGGGATTAGTAAACTTCCGATAACGGTTAGAGAACCGAATCGATTCAACCCACCAAACAATAAATAGTGGAAGTATATAAGTAACCTCTATTAGAGGATTTGATGATGGTGCATGATATGAACCATGAGAGTAGTAAAGAATGATAAGGGATCTCCAAACCCCTTAGAAAATTAGTCGACCCACACTGAGAGGACCCGACTAATGTAAACGATGTCCCGAACATGAGAGTATTCGATACATTGGGGGAACCCTTAAATATGAGAATACTAGGCATTGGTAATTCCCTAAGCTAGTAGAGGTTATCGAGAGAGATGCTTCTAGGTTAATCCATGAGATTGTAAATTAACTCCGAGAGAGGAGTGTTGGGAATTTGAGTAGTCCGGTAGAGATGAACATTTGAGTATTTGAGGAGCTAAGCGTATAGCCCCGCTTGTATTTGTAAGCCCGGTGGCGAGTGTTGTGTATGACTCCGCCCGGAGGCTGTAAGTTATGAGTATTGAGTAATGAGTATGTACGAGTAAAGTAATGATTATCGTGTAAGGAGAAGTATGAGTAAGGTACTGAGTATTGAGTAATAAGTAAGTACGAGTAATGCAATGAGTATTGAGTAATGAGTAAGTACTAGTAAAGTAGTGAGTATTGAGCAAAGCACGAGTAAAGTAATGAGTAAAGTAACGAGTGAAGTAATGAGTGAAGTATGAGTAAAGCAACAAGTAAGTAAGAACATGATTGGTGTAAGCCTTATGAACTCGAGCGAGGAGAAAGAGAGCATCCGATTAAACCGGATGAATGAGTAACTAATATGAACGGTTGACTGACAAACTGTCTTCCCTCGTAGGTATTGAATCTGGTGTATGTATGTAAGTATTGATGCTTGTGTATAATGTTGTAGTATTAGTATGTATGTATGCATGAAAATGAACTCCATGTATTCGACCAAAGTAGTCGGCGTACCCCGGTTAGCACGCGGGGTATGCGAATTTCATATGCAGCAATTTGCTGAGCCCCTAGAGGCACCGTTTTTATTTTTACAGGTACTTCGAAGCTGACCACCGTTTGAGAGTGTAGGACGGGGTTGCTGTAAAAGCATGGGTAGTTGAGTAATAGGAACTGTATTTGTATTGTAATGCGAAATTGTAAGTCCAAATTGTATCGGTAGTTTGAGGATTGTAGTAGACTCGGTATAGTATTGAATTGGAGTTTGTATTTGGATTATGATTTGAGTATGGAATGGAAAGTAATGTATTGTGTAGAGTACTCGGTATATTCAAGTCATCAGACCGATAGTTTGTAGTATTGTAACTGGCCTTGTTAGTCATGTGGGTGACTAACGGCATTGTACACTCGCCGTTGTGTATGTAATATCCGCTGCGAAGGTAAGTAATTGTCGGAAAATGACGGGATTAGCGGTAAGGGTGTTACAAAAAGTGGTATCAGAGCGAAGTATCACTCTGATGGTTGAAATACCGAGTTTAGGAAAATACCGAGTTAGGAATTAGAGACTTAGGGCTAAGAGTTGAGTGTTAGCGTGTGAGGTACGCTAGATAGGAACTTCCGTGTGAACCGGAAACCTACAACAACCATACCCGCCCTCCGTAACCCACGGTATTAAGTTGGGAGAAGAACACCAGAGAGATGGAAAGACCTCTCACACTCGGGTAAAACCCGATCTGGCAGTTGCAAAAATAAACCTTATAAGAAAAGGAACCTGTCATACGGTAGATCCCGAGAACTGGAAATCCCGGAGACGGTTCCCGTTGGAACAACAATAACCGCATTTAATGACCGAAGATCGAAGATCCAAAACACAGGATAATGAAAGTTACTGTAACACCCCACTCGTAATCACGTAGTAATCACTCACGTAGCATTAATAAACAACGTCTCACAGCGGAAGTTTCACAGTAATTAAATCTCACTCGGGTGTCACATGCCATTACTCGCCCATACGAGTAAAGAAGCAGAAGCAAATTAAATACGAAACAACACTGGTAATAAATACATAACCGCAGTGATAACGAGATACTAACCTATACATCAATCTAAACCACTGTAACTTAAACGACAAGTGAGCGTCTATGTAATCCCAACTGTATACAACTCCATTAACACTTTAAACTAATAACCATCCTAACACATTGTGAGATCTCGTACGGTAATTAAATTCCTAACTACCCGGGTCCCGCTCTTCGGCCTCCGTGGTAATCGTCACCTGCAGCAATGCCATAAAGGCTCAGCGATAAACGCTGAGTATGCCGAGCCTGGACCCTATTGGTCACTTAATAGTCAAGGTCACCATTATTAAGTTCGTTACATGCTTTACCGGTGTACAAGTATATAAAGCTGTAAACACATGATCGGCGGTAAAATAAACAGTGAATACAGGCATTACAATTCACACACCACAACATACATTTAATCACAAAGCACCCAACCACAACAACGATAAACACATAGCCGTCGGTAACAGTCATCCATACCAACTCTTCCCTTCTCTTCTTCTTCTTCTTCTTCTTCTTTCTGCGCCTCTGTAATTTTTTCAACCCACCGGCGAACATGCATGCTCTTCGCCATATTGGAAAACAAGGAACACATGTTGCGCCTCTGTAATTTTGCAAACCTAACCGGCGAACAAGGACATGCTCTGCGCCTCCATAATTTTTGTAAATCGCCGACGAACAATGACATGCTCTGCGCCTCTTGTTTTTCACGGTAATTTTGTGCAACCCTAACCGGCGCTTCGCCCTCTCTCATTCTCTTTCACGGTAATTTTGCAACCTACCGACGAACAATGAACATAATGTAACTTCACTCATTATTTAGCAACCCTAATACAAAAACAAGTAACATACATGTTCTGGCCTATTCATTCTCTTTTGTTTGCGGTCTCTGTTGAGAAATTACATCGAAGGCGGCGGCGCTAAAGCGCCGGCGAACTGGGAAAAAAATCGCAAACTATAAACCACGGTTATACATATAACTGTGGTTTATTGTTGATTTCTATTGACTTTATACCACGGTTTTAAGTAAACCGTCATTTATAATGCACTATATACCACGGTTCAGACTCACAACCGTGGTATAAAGTCAGTGAATGTTCGCGGGAGAAGGGGTCTTAAACAACGGTTTCGACAAACCGTGGTTTTTTCGCTCACTTTAAACCACGGTTATGAACCGTCGTTTATCTCAATTTGTGAATATACGACGCGAGCATAAACCACGGTTCCTAACCGTGGTATATAGGCAAAATAACCGTGGTTAAAAACATTTTTTCCACTAGTGTTTAAACCTTAGATTTTTAAAACCAAACCAAAGGAATTACGGTAAGTATCATAGAATGATACAAGAGGAGTTGACAATAGAATACTTCACCTAGGCGTGTGGCGAGCACTACGAGTGTACCCAAATACGGGATGTGGTACGCCTCGGCACTCTGTAGGACTGAGTGTTTTGGTATTGCACTTGTGCAGTTAATGATCTAGTGGGATAGCTAGGAATATGGGAAAATGTCAATCGTGGTAAATCCTTCCTTTCACCAACAAACATGGCACAAGCCAGTTTAGCGAAAGCTTTGAAATAAACCGTGCGGCCTAAGACTAAAGAAGCACGAGGTGAATCCCATTGGAATAAAAACGGAAGGAAACCTATGAATATTTAGAGGACCGATGCATAGAAATGCAAGGTCGTACAAGTAAAGAACACTTGTACAAAATCAGATAAGTGGGCATAATTCAGAAACCACTGACAACAGGGGAAGCACTACATGCTAAGTAGTGGCTCAACCTCAACCGACAACGGGTCGGAGGAATAAAGTGAATGATCACTATATACACAACAGTACATATATAGATTTCCAAAGAGCTGGATAGAAAATCCGAAGCTCATTGAATTCGCGTACGGTAAGAAATACCACACATGACTGATAAACCTTCATCCCAAGATAAAAAAGGGAAAAGGGTGAGGTAAAGCACATTGAGCATAACGAGAAGAGTAAATAAACCCTAAGTTATCAGGGTCACGCAGTAGAAGCTAGTGGGCCCAGAATTCTAAGGTTTAAATATACCTAGTGAATGAATGGCTAATCATCAATGCCTCGAAGCCCCTAAGGCTAGAACCGAACCCGGTTAAGAGTTGAATAACTCCAATGGAAATTCTTGATGCAGGCACTAACCGGTAATACGGTTAAGACCCTTTGATCAAGGAACATTGTATAATAGACCGCATGGAAGTTGGAACACTCCATGACGACGGAACGCCTTGACCAATGTCCAATGTTGACATATGATAGATTACATGGGCGTAATCCCTTTTAAGGGGGGTAGAGCGAAAACCGCGAAGTGTATGTTTTACGTGATAGGTGCGTAAACTACAATGCGCATAGCGCAAAGGAATTTGTTTTAATGATTGGTACTTATGTTACATAAACATTTGTATCCACTCATTGTGTAAATTTTGGTAATAGTATGCAAAATGAGTACATTTGGGAGATTCGATGAGTATAAATCGGTACGAAACCGATGTATTTGAGGAGTATAAATCGGTATGAAACCGATGTATTTGACGAGTATAAATTGGAGGATAGAAAATTAATTGGAAACTATACCCTTGAATTTCTTAAGTATAGTAGTTGAAGATAATGTAGTAATAATTGATGAGACGATTAGTAAGTGAGTAAGTGAATTCTAGAAATTGGAAAATGTATGTGTGTGATTATGAGTAGAAAAATAAAAAGATGGAAAATGAAACAATGTTTGACTATTTGAGTGTGTGAATTGAGGTGGGAGGTGGAACTTGATTTGCTAGCGATCAAGGGTAACCGAACACAAATTGGGGTGGAAGGATAATTCAACACCAATGATGATCACATTGGGATTGAAGGACTCTTGAAGCTCCCCATAAGTGGTCACGAGTAATAACGCTAGTAATATGTATAATTATCATAAATTAGAATTTGGAGTTGTATGAAGTTTTCAAAATGAATTCCCAAAACTAATTTGGTACAATGATTTTCTTCAAACTTGAGAATGAGGATCGGTTTTGAAACCGCTCCCACGGGCGCTAGTGGATCTTCCCATGGCTAAGCGCGGTATCGGGTCGAAACCATGGAGGTGAGGCTAGTTGTGAGCCGGAGGAAGTGATGATTAGTTTTGAAACCACTACACTGTTCGTGAGGCGGTCCTAAGTGGCCGGTTGGGTGCGGTGACAGTGTGTGTTTTGTATTTTTCCAAGGGCACTGGGACAGCGTAGTCCCGAAGTAAGTATGAGTAAGTAAGTATGAGTAAAGTGCCTGAGGATCTTATATATGCAAATGAATTTGATCAGAACCAAAGGACCGTAGAGCCAGAAAGCGTAAGTGCTCAATGTCATGACGGTCGTGAACCAGAAAGCGTAAGTGTTCAAACGTGACCAGTACCTGAGGGATCACTCGACATGGGAGAGGATGGTACCTTCTTTATCTGCGGATAGACCCCATGAAGAGTTTGAAAACGGATATTGTTTATTGCTATGCTTGCAGTGACATGTTGTTTGGATGTGTGTTACACATCGAGTCAGACATATGGAGTCTGACAGGTTACATAGAGGTTAAAACCTTAGCCTAGAGTACCTATATGAGTAAAAATATTAGATTCACCAACTTTGAGGGCAAAGTTCTTTAAGGGGGTAGATTGAAATACCCTGAACTTAAATATATTGATTAAATAATTCTATTATGGTATCTAAGGGCCTATTAGTGCCTAAAGAATTATGGTAAGGAAAATAAATCCAAAAGAAATGAGGAAACACTTAAAAAGTGAAAAATGCTAAAATAAGCGTTATATAACCATAGGAGGAATACGACCTCGGTTAGAGTACTAAATGGATTCCTAAGGATTATTCAAGCCTAATTAATGTATGGGAACAATTCCCGAAGAAAACGGATCCATAAAATGAATTAAAAACGCTAATAGAGCTTTAGCGCACGTTTTCGAGAAAACCCGAAAACGTGACTTTGAGTGGTCAAATGAACCCGTAAAAATTATAGTCAACCAAATAACTATAATTAAGCATTAATGGAAGCTTAAGAACCATTAAATTAAAGAAACGAGAAAATTTCAAAAAAGGGCCCGGTTAGTGAATAGTGCTAAAACCGGGTAAATTAACGAGCGTTTTCTGTAAAAGACGAAAAACGCTCCAGCTTGTATTTATTAATGGGGCCGGTTTTTACTAATGTAATCAGCCCCCTCTCACATGACTAGCTAGCTAATAAAGAAGTCAAAAAGCAAAAGTGGGGAAAAAGGTATAAAAAGTAGAAATACTGTCTCACCTCTCACTTTCTCTATTCTCTCTCCTTCCTTTTCTTCCTTCCCCACCACGAGCTCCCCTCCCTCTTTCCTGGCGATTTTGAAGCTTCTCCAACAGCCAACAATGGCTTCCTCCCTTCTTTACCTTGCCCAAGCTTTGTTAAAGCTCCAAATGGAAAAATAAGTATATATTCTTCTTCCTCTCATCAAGCTCCATCTTTCTCTCTTTTCAAAATCCAAAAATGATGAACTTCATCTCCATGGGTTTATCCCATTTGAAGAGAAAATGATACCAACTTGAAGCTTGGAGTTTCCTCTTTCCATTAAGGTACAAATTTCAAAGAAAAGAACTCATTTTCCTCCCTTCTCCTTGTGGCCGATTTTTAATGCCCTGTTTTCTCTCTATTTTGAGCATTATTCCAACCTTCCAATGGCGGAGGGATCATCTTCTTGAATCAAGGGTTAAAACCCCTCTTAAAAGACTCCAAAGGTAAACCCTAGACTTGGTGTTTTAAGCATTTCATTGAATTAGTATTATTCCAAGGGTTAGGATTTCAATTACACTTATTTTGTGTTCCTTGGATGATGGGAATGGAGTTTGGAAACTCCATTGCCCACTTGACCAAATTTGAGAAGAGGAAGAGCAAAAGGAGATTGGAAAAGAAAAGAAGAATTTGTTGAGTTTAAGGTAAGAAAATCTATTAATGCTAACCTTAATGCATTAGAATTTTGGGAATGGGTAAAGGAATGAATGAACCCAAAACTGGAATGGAAATGTATTTGGATGAATTAGAAAGGATTTGTAAGTTGTATGTGAAATAAGGGCCTTAGAGCCAAGTAATTTGAATGTACATTGATATTGTTGTTTGAGGAAATCTTGAGGAATCGTATGTGCTGGTAGGACCCTTTTGGGTGTGGTTAGTTTAGGATTGATTTTGGTGAGAATGGATGGATTTGGAAATGTAAGGAGTGTAGGTAAGTCATGGCAAATTTTGGTAGAACTTATGATGTTTTAGGAGATGTTATGAGTAAGGAATGACCAAGGGTTAACTTGGTGTTTGGAGAGAAACCAATTTGGTTAGTTAACCCCTTAGGAGCTATTTTAGAGGTGAGTAAAGTAGAGAGCAAAATCTGTAGCAAAAGCGATGTTTTAGTGTTTTGAATTTCTAGGAAAAAGGCTTATGGTGCATGGCTTTGGAAATGGAGGATGACCTTGAGTAATGAATTGGTGAATGGTTAGAAGGAGTTGGAATGGTCAAGGAGTCGAGGATATGGTGAACTACCCAGAGAAAGGTTGGAAAATGCACTAGAGTGCATGAGTGTAAAAGTAAGAATTACAAGTTGTACTAATTGGCAAGAATGGAGTATAAGTATGACTAATGATTTGGAATGTATAAGGAGTGTTTAGGGTACTAAAACATGTATAAAACCTGTGGAAATGATTAGGAAAGGATTGGGTAAGAATTAAGGTGAATTTGGAGTCCAAAGTGAGTAAATAAATGGATACTAGACTGGACCGACCTTGGGACCGCCCTTGGTAAGGTTGGTCGAGCCCAGATTTGCAATGACGGAAGCCTACTGACTTCGACCGACCTTGGGACCGAACTTGGCAAGGTCGGTCGTCGTAATTTGTAAGCCCAAAAGTCTACTAACTTCGACCGACCTTGGGACCTACCTTGCAAGGTCGGTCGAGTCTTAAATCTTTAGAACCAAAAACCTACTGACTTGGACCGACCTTAGGACCTACCTTGCCAGGTCTCGGGGCTGAATTTTCCAGAATTGTAACACAGTGACATCGACCGACCTTGGGACCGACCTTGGGGCCGACCCTGGATAAGGTTGGTCGAGTCATACAAAAAAAAAGAGTAGTAATCCTATGTATGCATATATGTGTGTGTGTATATATATATATATGTATATGGGGCTTTAGTAATACACCATTGAAATAGTAATGGTGAGGAATATGTACATAGGTAAGAAAGTTAAGCACACAGAGAAAATCTAAGAATAACGGACAACGGGTAAGTACGGGAGTAGTAATTATGTACCTACCGTAAAGTATTAATGTTAATAGAAACATTTGAATGTTATCAGTGGATCAAGTGTGGACCAAGGAACGTGAGGTCACACGGTAGAGCTAACCCCGGTGAAAGGTATGATTTTCTCATGCCCCGTATGCTAACCGAGCTACGTTGATTTGTATGCTTGTGTGCCGGCTAATCAAGATAAAAGCGTAAAAATGGTTTATTGCATCTGATTGCATGTCTTGCTGTATGATGTATGAGCTAACCCTTCTTGAATGATTGCGTGGCCTAACTTAGTGCGTAGACCGACTCATAGATGAGTCTTGTTGATTAGTGGCTCGTAGAAAGAGTCATGTTGTGAATTAATGGAAAGACGTAGAAACGCACTAAAACTAACGAACCAAGAAACGATAACGCAAACCTATGAACTCACTAGAATGTGAGAGACATACGAGATTAGTAAACTTCCGATAACGGTTAGAGAACAGAATCGATTCAACCCACCAAACAATAAATAGTGGAAGTTATAAGTAACCTCTATTAGAGGATTTGATGATGGTGCAGGACATGAATCATGAGAGTAGTAAAGAATGATAAGGGATCTCCAAACCCCTTAGAAAATTAGTCGACCCCACTGAGAGGACCCGACTAATGTAAACAATGTCCCGAACATGAGAGTATTCGATACGTTGGGGGAACCCTAAATATGAGAATACTAGGCATTGGTAATTCCCTAAGCTAGTAGAGGTTATCGAGAGAGATGCTTCTAGGCTAATCCATGAGATTGTAAATAACTCCGAGAGAGGAGTGTTGGGAATTTGAGTAGTCCGGTAGAGACGGACATTTGAGGAGCTAAGCGTATAGCCCCGCTTGTATTGTAAGCCCGGTGGCGAGTCTTGTGTATGACTCCGCCCGGAGGCTGTAAGTAATGAGTATTGAGTAATGAGTATGTACGAGTAAAGTAATGAGTATCGAGTAAGGAGAAGTACGAGTAAGGTACTGAGTATTGAGTAATGAGTAAGTACGAGTAATGCAATGAGTATTGAGTAATGAGTAAGTACTAGTAAAGTAGTGAGTATTGAGCAAAGCACGAGTAAAGTAATGAGTAAAGTAACGAGTGAAGTAATGAGTGAAGTATGAGTAAAGCAACAAGTAAGTAAGAACGTGATTGGTGTAAGCCTTATGAACCCGAGCGAGGAGAAAGAGAGCATCCGATTAAACCGGATGAATGAGTAACTAATATGAACGGTTGACTGACGAACTGTCTTCCCTCGTAGGTATTGAATCTGGTGTATGTATGTAAGTATTGATGCTTGTGTATAATGTTGTAGTATTAGTATGTATGTATGCATGAAAATGAACTCCATGTATTCGACCAAAGTAGTCGGCGTACCCCGGTTAGCACGCGGGGTATGCGAATTTCACATGCAGCAATTTGCTGAGCCCCTAGGGGCACCGTTTTTATTTTTACAGGTACTTCGAAGCTGACCACCATTCGAGAGTGTAGGATGGGGTTGCTGTATAAGCATGGGTAGTTGAGTCATAGGAACTGTATTGTATCGTAATGCGAAATTGTAAGTCCAAATTGTATCGGTAGTTTGAGGATTGTAGTAGACTCGGTATAGTATTGAATTGGAGTTTGTATTTGGATTATGATTTGAGTATGGAATGGAAAGTAATGTATTGTGTAAAGTACTCGGTATATTCAAGTCATCAGACCGATAGTATGTAGTATTGTAACTGGCCTTGTTAGTCACGTGGGTGACTAACGGCATTGTACACCCGCTACGAAGGTAAGTAATTGTAGGAAAATGACGAGATTAGCGGTAGGGGGTGTTACAGTATTTGTTCTTAATAAGAACAACTCACATCACAAGGGTCCTACTTTTGATTTGAACAAACGCAAGATAAGCAGATGGATTAAACATTTAAGCACATAATTCATCGAAAAGGTCACTCCCCCACACTTAATTTGAACAATGTACTCATTGTTCACCAACAAACCGGGAAGGTTCCTGAAGACCTTATCGGTAAGCAAACAGAGAGAAAAGGCAAGGGACACAAACAACATTATAGCACATAAGCTATTTCCACGGACAAAACCAAGCAGAGTCAAAATGAAATAAGTAAAATGAGAGTGTCAAAATAAAAGAAACTAGTACTCCCTTGAGATTGTTGTTGCTTGCATTGAAGGAACGCCCCCCACTCTTCAGCTTTAGCATCAATTAGCATAGCTTGGTTGCGGTGTGGATTTTAAGTTACACCTGCGTAAAACACTAGAAGCAACCAAATTACAACTAGGGTTAAGGGTTAGCAAAACAAAATCAAAGGAGTACGTGACAAATTAAAATAAAGGAAAATGAAATAAATTCATCTTGGTTACCTCTCGGGAAGCTGCCCATCTTTAAGGTCTTTAGCTAGACCTTACCACCTTGAAGTCATCCGGTCGAATATGAACATTGTAGTCGGCTTCAACGGGTGGGTGGGGCGGGCATCACGAATCACTGAAAACGACTTGGATCAAAAGGATATGGTACCTCAACACTGAATGTAGAAGTGAAACAATTCCAAAGATTAAAAAGAATAATTACCCACTTTAAAGAGGAGTTATATAAGTTTTGATTAAGAGAATGTTATAAATAAGTGTGATTTGGAAAGAGTTTAATAAACTATAACTATATACTTTATATATATATATATATTTTTTTTAAAAAGAAATTAATTATCCTTAATCATATGCCAAAATAAATATTAATAGGGGTTCTAAAAGTTTTATTAAACCTTAAACATAAGAAAATCATTGTGAAGGAAAGGAATAATAATAATAATAATAATTAAAGTAACAACAAGGACACTATATAAGTATATAACATGTAATGTACAAGTTAGATGAAATTATAACAAGAATTAATATGTTAAGTGGAGAGGAACTAAATAAAAATATGGAAGCAAATAAAGTGGAAATGGATTAATACATATTATTTTATTAAGTTGTAAAATGATACTCACATTATCTCCTTACTAGTAAAAGACTGAAAATTTACAAGGTAGTAAATAGTGCCACTACCACGTTTTGCTTATCTTCGTCACTAATCTTTCTTCTTTTTAATCTCATCACTTTCCTTTTCTCCCCTCTATTTTCATCCCCCAAACCTAGTTGGCGACCAAGGAGTATACATGCCCTACGTATCTTTCTGGGTATCACCTCTTCACTTTTTGTGACTTTACAATCGGTTGGTGAATAAGCCATTGCTGGCAATCAGAGAAGAGGAAGCATACAGCTCTACGCCTCTGCTCTCCCTTCACTTCTCTTGTGCTTAGTTGGCCAACAAAGAACATCTACTCTATGCCTTCTTCCTTGTGGAGCGCAAACCTAGCTGGTGAACAAGGAACGTACAACCCCACGCCTCTATTCTCTTTCACCTTCGGTAATTTTGCCAACCCTTTATGTTGAACAATTAACATACATACTCTACATGTTTTCACGGTGCTGGACAAGGGACATGTATACCCTCATTTCCTTCACATAACTTGTATAACCCAAAATAGCCATTGACACAAACATGCTCTGCACGTCCTTCATTCTCTTCTACTGTTTGTCTGCTTGATAATAACATAGAACTGTTGCATCGCACACTAGATTGATAGGGACTGCTCTGCATTATAGTGTTGTTTACATCACTACTACATGACTGGTCTGTGCCAACAGTTTATTAGCAACACATCAATATATAAACACTTTTTATTAAAGAAAAACACTAACATCCGAAAAATATCCATCACTTAAAATTAGTGTTGGGAATTTAAAAAGTTTTGTAGTCTGGCCTACAAACCTAGCGGGACTTATACAACTCTTATCCCCTCTCTTCTCTCCTCCTTCGATCCACCTCCCACTATTGATGGCTAACGAAGGTCACCACTGTCACCTCGTACCATGGCAAGCAACAGATTGACGCCGGCCACCATCATCTATAGCAGTGATTGCTTTCTTTGTATTCTGGAAACTCTCGTTCGTTTCATTGCTGTCTCAAGCCCTAGATTTTTTTGTCAGACAAACAGCTACAAATTTGTGAGTTTATTCTATTTGTCGCGTGTGGTTTCAGAGTATATGCCTTCGTTTACTGATCTATGATGTTCGATTGAAAGCTAAACTCACTCGTCTCTACCAACATTGAAACATCAGCCTGCTCTCTTGATTTTTTCTATTTAGTTTATTAAGTCCTATTTGTAAGCTGACTTTCGTTTGTTACTGTGTTTTTGTGGCTTCGTGTTTCATTTCCCTTGCAGGGAATCATTGTACTTCTTCAAGACGTAACCATTCCTAACCTAAAAAATCCCTCAATTCTTCTTTGGCGTATTATGTGTGAATATGTATCGATCGAGTTTTGCTGCTTATCAATTTCACCCGTGTCATGATGTATCTACACAAAATGTCATTTTATAGGGTCAAGTTATAAAGTGAATTCATGGTTTCCTCTGAATCATCACTTCTTGCAGACTATTGCTATACAATATTTATTTTCTTTATCTCCCGATCGTCTAAATGAAAGTGGCCTATACAACTGCATATTTTTCTTTTATATCTGCCTGCCTCCCCCTGCAATGCTTTCCTGTTCCCTTTTGGTAGTTGATAAAGATGATATCATATCTAGTGCTTTATCCTTAGTTTTAGGAGCTCATTGCCCGCCTGAGCTCATGGCTATTAATCAAGGTATACCTTGAACTATGGCTTTTGGCAGAGTGCAACAGGCGTGTGATATCTATGTTATGAAACTCGTGGGGTGAGGCGTACAATTTATAACAGAAGTATGGAGCTGAATCTGTTTGAGTGAACTTGCCCTAGCTTTAACTATATATTATCTAACTGTTTGTTTGCTAGTAGGTGTTGTATGTATGTGTATGTCAATTTAGTTTGCTCACAAACTGTTCTTGGTCCTGCTTATATATGTGCAGCTGAAGCTAGTCCCAGTGATTCAGATGATGATAATGAAAGAGGAGATGCTGCAGAGAAGAAACAGATGAAGAAGATATGCTTTTTTTGATACTAGGGAATTTCTTTCATCAAGTTCTTTAAGAAGTAATGGTTCGGAGCTGAGGATTTCTTCTTTTACCTCTGATAATGAATACTTCCATATATTTGACACTGATGATGACATTGATCCTAACATTAAAGCTGCTGGAGCTAACTTTCCATACATTAAACGATGTAATAGGTTACCTGATCCCGCTGAAAAGAGAAAGGAGTTAGCCTGACCATTAAAGATAACATTGGGAAGGATCTTACAAAATTGTCTCCCTGTAATTTTAATGAGCCTCTTTCATCTCTTCAAAAGTGTTTTGAAGATTTGGAATATTCTTATCTTTTGGACCGTGCATATGATTGGGGTAAAAGGGTATGCTTCCCCTTTTCCTTTGCCCTTACTCAACTAGAAACTAGATTGATCAACAATGTGACATTGACACGGCTATAAGGTTTTGTTGTGTGATTCTAATTGAAGTGTCCATGCTAGTTCTTTGGTACAATGATGTTCTGATCACTTGAAGTTCAATGTTTCAGGGGAACAACTTGATGAGAATACTTAATGTGGCTGGGTTTGCTGTCTCTGGATATGCTTCAACAGAAGGAAGAACATGCAAGCCCTTTAATCCATTACTTGGAGAAACATATGAGGCCGATTTTCCTGATAAAGGCCTGCGTTTTGTCTCGGAAAAGGTTTGTCCTTATCTTTTGACCTTCTAGTATTGCTCTGGCTCTTGGATTGGATGTATTGTCATAAGGATGTCTTGTTTGAGAAATTGAAATCTTCTTCTAATTATCTGAATGTCTTATTAATGGCTGTGCCAAGTCAAATCATTTACTTAAATGTCTGGCAATATCTATATGCGTGATGGGTGATATTTGATAATGGATTGGTCTCTCTATTGAGTCAGGTTAGTCACCACCCTATGATTGTTGTCTGTCACTGTGACGGACTGGGTGGAAACTTTTTTGGAGATAGAAATTTGAAAAGCAAACTTGGGGGCACTCAATATCTGAATGTCTTATTGTTGACTTAATGTGTATTGATGCTTTGAGATGATTGCTTCAAGAGATATGGATCTAAATTCGTATTTACAAATGAAAATCCATCTCACATATACCCTGTGTGTCATTCTATCATATTTAGTCACTTGACGGTGAAGGGAGACTTAGCAGCACTTGGATTAAAAAAATGGAGCTAAGTGAGGATGGAGTGGAGTTTTCAGCTGAATTATGGTAGCACTATCATAGTGATGCCTTCGTATTTGATATTCCAGTTAACACATCAAGTTGCTAAATTATATTTGATGACTAAGAAAGATCATATACTTCAAGACACTAGAAAAATTGATTGGAGTTTCGTCATCACATTTCACATATGTTTGATTGAAAACTAAAATATCATAGACCATCGTTGATTCGGCATATAAGTCATGTATTGAAGTATATATATGGTGATAAATCTACTGTATGTAAGGTAAAACAATACTTTATTTTGTTGTCGTTCTTGATATATCTTTTTGGCTGGACAAACTTGTTTTCTTCTAGTTAGTTACGATATTTTTGTTTAAATTAATATCTAAATGATTATTCTCTCTTGATGGTATGCAAACAGAGTGAAGTCACTCAAGGTATCCACTCTTCATATATTGGTTGTGGCTTTTGCCATTCTTGGCTGTGGTGCTGACATCTTAGATGCGTGGATCTGAGGACCGACCTTTTGTGTCTAGATTTCTATTAACTTCTGGATGATATTGTTTCTATAGGTCTGTGGTGGTTAGGTTAGACAAATCTTAATTGTTAGTTATGTACAGCTGAGTCGAGCATCATAGGCTCACATTCACTTGTTTTGTAACAAGCTTTGTGTTTCTATGCAGTGTGGGTGCTAAGTGCTGTGTCTTTGGAACCTGAATTTGCATATCCAGACTCAACATCAATTGGGGAGATTGCATTGCTTCAATGCTTTTGTTGGAAGCGTTCTGGTGAATCATAGCTCCGAATATTAACTACGAGTGCTTTTATCAGTGAACTGAGAATTTCATACTGAAAGTATGTGAAGAATACTCCCGTTGGCTGAAGAATTTCCCATCTTTGAGTTTGTGGAAGTATACAAAGAAAATTGCAATTCCTATCAGAAGATGAAGGAACTAGGCATGGAAAGGTAATAATTAACTCGACGGATTGATGGATCATGTGATTATATAATAATATATATATATATATACTGGAAGATGATAAAGAGATAGATACTGATGATATATAACCTGCTTTGCTGTATGTGCAGGGCCGTGAAATATGTGCGGCAAGATACTTATGTGTTCACAAAAGATGGTGAAATGCTGGTGAATAGCGTGAGATGAGAAATGGCATTAGTTGTACTTCAGCCTTTTAAACTGGTTGGCTTAATAACCAGAGCCATGTTTTCTTTGCAAGGTATATTACAAGCTTCACCTTCGGGATAGTTAAACAGAGCGTTGGTAAAAAAGTATCTCTGGTTGTTCAAGCCTTGGTAATGAATTACTATCATGGAAATCACTATATTGACATGAGTTTGTTACAACACATGAGTTGTACTGATTATTCTTTTGTTTTGTTTTGTTTTCATTTCATATCTTTCTTTTCACCGGGAGAAAGAAACTGACCAATCGGAGAGGGTACAAGTTCAGTCAATTTTGTACTGATTTCTTGTTTATCTTTTCCTCTTCTTTTACTTTGAACCTTGTTTGTCCTTGACAGAAAATATGTTTCTTTTTTGTGAGCAATCTACGATGACAAAAGCACATAATTATTGTTCATAGCTTCTAGAAATTTTCTGATGTGTTTGTAAATTTTCTAGCAATTTTATGGAGGTTCTCAGCTTAAGGACAATGTGGAGAATGATGCCTTCTCGTAAGCTCCCTGCTTTGCAGAGCAGCTTCCATCAAATCGTGATAAAAAAAGGTGATTCCTTTTTTACAAATTGACGAATTAGACCAATTTTCTTGTATCTATATTCTAGTGATTTTATGAGATTTCACATAAATTCTCTGTTTCTTTCAGATATTACCATTTCTAGGTTCAACTCGAGAATTTGGTTCAGCTACTGCACCGACTCTATCAGCATTATTAAAAGGAGGTTCTTGGGTTCCACCTGGTGAATACTCTCTCAAGGTCCTAATTCCTTTATTTCTAATTTCCGTGCTTATTTAAGTTTATACAAATTTTAATGAACAATCTTGCACTAGAATCATTATAATACAAACTGACATAAAGTGGACGTTGGGTTAAAAGGAGGTTCTTGGGTTCCACCTGGTGAATACTCTCTCAAGGTCCTAATTCTTTTATTTCTAATTTCCTTGCTTATCTAAGTTTATACAAATTTTAGTGAACAATCTTGCACTAGAATCATTATAATACAAACTGACATAAAGTAGACGTTGGCCTTGATTTTCTTTCATAAAAGGTATTACCAACAATTGTGAATCTCTTTGCATCCAATGATTGAGCTATCCGAGTAGCTCTGCTGCAGCATATGTCTTGTTTGTGTGAAAATAGTGTGAGCAATCAGCTGATGCACTTGGAACTTGTATATATGTTTTTTAAGTTCTTATCTTGCTCAGTTTACCTCTTGGCATGGCTGGCATTGTTCCAAATCAAACTATTACTTACAGAGGCTGTGGCTATAGTACTATGTGGCTGAATTCTGAAACCATTTTATTTTAGTATCGAGGCTGAGATTGCTTGCTCATTAGTGTGAAATGGTCAGTTTTGTTTTTGTCTTTCAATATTTTCAGGGAAGAAAACAAAACGGTTCTGAACGACACTCCTGAGAAAAATCAATATGGATGCGGTATGCATCTTATCTATCATTAGATTTTGGAACTGTAGACGCTTAAGAACTTAATACGAGTTCAGTTGTTAAAAAAACTACTGAAATCAAGCATGTCGTTTTGTGTCATTAGATTATGGTCTCAAACTACTGGAAGCTATAGTGGATTGTGGATTATGTGTCATTAGATTATGGTCTCAAACTACTGAAATCAAGCATGTCGTTAAGTGTAATTGTTAGTTTTACAGTAAGGAGTTTTCTGTTTTGGATTGTGGTGTTTATATACTAGTGCGTGCATCTTGATTGGTATCCAGGAATTAGTATATATACTTTTATATGATTGGCCGTGTGCTTGTTTGCATGATCAGTCATCATCATCATGTTCTCGACATTGCTAGCTTATAGCTAGTTAGCTACTGGATTTTCTCCCCGGGTTTGTACCAACAATCTCCCTACTTATCATTCTCACATCATATATAATGATTGTTGTATCTGTTCGGTGATCAAATCTTCTATTCTATTCTGATTCATTTGCTATTGTCTTCTGTTTCGTCATTACAATATCTCAGGTTGAAGCTGATGAATTTGGATATATGCTAGCTGATATATTGAAGTAAAACAACGTTGATAATTCTGGTGTGAGATATGATGAAGAAACAAGGACAGATTTACTTTTGTTTATCCAGCTGATATGTAATTTAATGAATCATAAATAGATGTGAATTTGTTTAAGAAGGTGAATTTCATACTTGAAATACTACTTTTTTTATGAATTATGTTTATATGTTTGAATTCAAACTTGGATGCAATTGGATATCAATGAAATACAACTATGTTTCTTGTTTTTGTAATCAAATTAGTTATATTTTTACTTGCTATTGATTATTAATGTGTAGATTGGAGAATGAGTAGGGTAAGTGTTGGAAGAGTGTTGGAGAATAGTGAGAGAGTGCTGGGAAAGTGTAATGCTGGGTGAGTCTGAGTGTTGTGTAAGTGTTGTGAAAGTGTTGAGTAAGTGTTGTGAAAGTGTTGTGTAAGTGTTGCGGGAGTGTTGTGTAAGTGTTGCGGAGTGCTGTGTAAGTGTTGCGGGAGCGTTATGAGAGCGTTGCGAGAGTTTTGTGAGACCGTTGTGAGAGTGTTGCGAGACCGTTGGGAGAGTGTTGCGAGACCGTTGTGAAAGTGTTGCGAGACCGTTGCGAGTGTGCTGCCAGAAAGGAAATGAAGTTGTCAAGTGACAACACTTAAAATGTGTTGGCAAAAGCGTTGCGGGCAATGGCAACGCATATTTAATATCTGTACCAGCACTTTAAAAATGCGTTGCAATAGTACCTGGCAACGCGATCAACACAACGCTTTGATATGCTTGGTAAAGACCCTGGCAACGCATAAATGCGTTGCTAAAAGTAAAAAAAAAACCGTTGCCATAGACCATTTCCCTAGTAGTGCATTTTGTTCATGTTAGTTTTACAACCCAAAACTTGTGTACATAAAACAAATAATGCTCTGCGTGCTACTTCAATTCCACCTTGTGCTTAAGTGACAAACCAAACTCTATTGAACAATGAACATATATGTTATGTGTTTGCCTCACTCACTTCTTGCTAGTGCTTGAAGTAGTTGTCCTTCATTCTCTTCACGTAACACCTATAATTCAAACTAGTGGACAGGAAAATACATGCTTCGTATATCTTCCATTCTCTTCTTGCACTAGCGCCTCTGTTGAGATTGAGCGATTTCCTTCTCAAAATCCCCCCAAATCACTCCCTCTTTCCTTTGTTTTCTAGAGAAGGAAAATGCCGAGATGTCATCACCCTTCTTTTCCTTTCTTTTATTATATTCCTCTTCACCCCTACACGTGTACAACCATGTGTAATCTTTTAAAGGTCTCCACTTATAGAACAAATATCTATATATTCATGTACAACACATAAATAAAGCGGGTGTTACTCATACTTTCATGGCAATTTTTACTGTCCACACCAGATGATGACAAGGAATGTTTATGCTCTGAATTTTCTTCATTCTTTGTGGGTGTGTGTGTGTGTTTATATCCTCACTGGTTCTCTTGTATCTACTTGTGTCTGCGCGTATGGAGTGATAAGTCACTTGAACTGCTGCATCTCGCTCACCAGATTGAAGACGAGCCTGAAGCTGTTCATTCCGTAATCGATAATATACTCGAACTTATCTTTTTCTCTCTGGCGAACAAGGAACGTACATGCTCACGCCTTTTCATTCTCTTCTTTGTGTCTGCGAATCTCTTCATTCTCTTCTTGTGTTGCGCCTATGCAGTGGAACTGCTGCATCTCCCGCTCTTCATTCTCTTCGCTGACGGTAGTTTTGCAACTCGAGAACGAGGAACATGCTTTGCGTCTCTCACAGTAAATTTGCAACCCTAACTGATGAGCAAGGAATATGCTATGTGCCTCTAGAATCTCTTCACTCACTGTAATTTTGCAAGGCGAACAAGGACCATACATGCTCTACGCCTCTATTCATTCTCATCTTGTGTCAACGCCTCTACAGAGACGAATCACTAGAATTGCTGCATCTTGCCCTGAGGTTAAAGATGGGGTATAGAATGAATTATTTTTTTTCTAAAAAAAATACACCTATTTCGGCTATTGTTAGCTAGGAACCGCCGAAATAGGTGTATTTTTTTTGTTCTAACAGACACCTATTTCGGCAGTTGCTAGCTAGGAACCGTCGAAATAGGTACTCTATTTCAGCGGTTGTTCAACCGTCGAGATAGGGAATACTATCTCGGCGCACTTCATTTCGGTGGTTCAGAACTACGTCGAAATAGCCCAAAACAACTGTCTAAATAGACATATTTTACACTAGTGTTTCCTGTATTATATGACCAATACCATTGACCGATAATTATTAACTTAACCCGTGGATATTAAAAGAAAATGAGTTACTGTTAACATGTGATTCATTTCTTTTATTCTATAATTTTATTTCATTCCTTCCCATCCTTTTATTCTATCAAAGAGGCTTTACACAATTTTTTAATTGCATCGACATAAGTTTCCACTTCTACCTTGGTCCTACCGAAGCACAAGGTAGGTACCGAGGAATTCGGAAGCATCAAAGATCTGCAATTGAGGATCAAGTAACTTTATATTATAAAAGAAATGCTTTATATTATAACACTAGAGAAAACTAGCGATAGTGGAGTTTTTTTTTTTTTTTGCACATGAGCGATAGTGGAGTAATACATATCACACTTGACATTCAAAGATTATGCGCGCAACTGTAGAAACTCATCAAAGTATCATCACTATAATTCAAATACACACTCGCACTCGCACTCGCACTTTCTCTATAATATTATTCTTCATGTTAATTAATCATCACCATGTACTATGTAAACTATTATTATATGATCTTCACTACTCAGCCTTCCAAAAAAAAAGCTTTTAGTTAACTTAACACAACGCATGCGATACCTTACTACTTCAGCATCACAGAACTACTTATTATTATAACTTACACTTCATTTATTTTTCTGACGCTATAACACACAAACGCAAACTTATCCTATAGATTAATCCCCTGTCACACACACACACACTAATCAAGCATATTATTATAAACTTAAGTGTCCCTATGGTTCTTCATCCTCGTTCAGTTCCTCACCATTCAACATATATTGATGGTTATGAAACCGGTAACGTCGAATCTCTTCACTTCCACCACGTCGTCCTCGTCCACCACTCCTCCGTCCTGAACTCCTCCTCCCTGTCGCCACCGGAATACTCTGTTCATGTCTGAAAAAATTCTCCGGATCAACCTTAGTCTTAATTTTCACCAACCTCTCAAAATTCCGTTTAAAATAAGCTTGTCCCCAACTTCCATTCCCACTCATCCCTAGATCAAAATCCCTATAATTGACATACCCTTCTCTAGGCCCTTTTGAGACATAATCCCCCATATACTCATACGTCTTCCGTATCCACTCCATATTCCTTCCCATACTCTTTTCTCCATCCATCCAATTCACCACATACTGTATCATACACACTGTCCCTTTCCTATGTGGAAACGGTGTCGCTTCCTCTCTTATCCTACCCATTTCCCCACCAAACGGAGTCCATATTATTAACGGCGTACCTTCATCATCCTCCATTATTCTCTCCCATAATCCATCTAACGCCGTCACCGATACTGGACTCCTCACGAAATCCGACTTCGCTTTAAAATAGTTTTTAAACAACGACTTCCCTTGTAACAACACTGATGGATCCGTCCCTGTTGGAAATCCAGCAATATACACCACCGCCTCTATCCATTTCATTTCCGTACATACGGTCCGGTCTAACCCGAGTTCCGGAAAACTCCGAGTCATGATCCGGTTCAACTCCTCCACTCCACCTTGAAACATGGCTTGAAATAGGCCTGTCACAGTCTTCCCACTCCTCGTTCTATTACTCTTCCCAGGTGAAAGGATGACACGTATGAATAATCTATCATCAATATCTTCCACAGTCTGCTGCCATTTATGAAGTACTCTTGACAATCCATCCTCCATCGTCTTTGGAACGGTGAAAACCGTCACCGTTTCCGGTACTGATACTAATTTCACTTTCCAAGCTAATATCACACCGAAACTTCCACCACCACCACCTCTAATCGCCCAAAACAAATCCTCACCCATACCTTTCCGATCAACAATATTTCCATTAACATCCACCATTCTCACATCCACCACATTATCCACTCCCAACCCATACTTTCTCATCAACGGACCATAAGCTCCACCCGTCACATGTCCACCAACTCCTAAACTAGTACACAACCCCGCGGGAACGCATGTGTCAAACTCTTCTCATAGATACGATAGTAGAGTTCCCCAATTGTCGCACCGGCTTCCACCCACGCAGTGTTATCGTCAACATCAACAGTAACTGACCTTAGTTTCGCCATGTCAAGGATGAGGAAAGGTTCACCCATCTGTGACGCGTAAGATGCGCCTTCATAATCATGTCCACCACTCCGTACACGGAGTTGAAGATTGAGCTGTTTAGCACATACAACAGCGGATTGGACATGTGTGTCGACTAACGGCATGTAGATAAGATCAGTTTTTGAATTGTTGGCATTAAGTAACGTAGGTTTTGTGCTGTGGATGAGAGGATTGAATGGAATGAAGCGTTGTTTTTAGTGTAGATTGATGATGGGAATACATCGTCGTGTGATGTTTGTTTAGATGAGAGACATTGTTTGAATGTTTCGTGGATTGCATCGTTGGTGATGGGATATGATTGTGTAGTTGAGAGAGTTAGTGTTACGATGATGATCGTGAATAATAATGGTGTGAGTAGTGTTGTCGTCGCCATGGTTGGTTGCTGTGACGGTGTAGGTTTGTTTGATTATAAGAAAGGGGAGAGATGAGATGTGTGTTTGTTTGTTTTTATAAAGGGAGACACTTGACTGTTAAGTGTCGTCGTCTATGTGTTTGTGTGGATTGAGAATCAGGTTAAGTCATTGCTTTATAATGGAGTTATCATATCATGATGGGGTGACGATGATATAAGTTTGACGTAATGAAGACGTACGTCGTTATTCTTTTATTACTTCTAGCTTAATTAGTGGGTTCGGGGTTATAAGCTTTGTTTGTTTGAGTCAAAGTTTAAATAGTCTCTACAATTATGATTTATGGGTCTTACAGATGGAGGAGGAATTTGTAACTTTTCTCTTGGGTCGACAGAGTTGATGAAGACTTCTTTGGGAAATCTTTTAAATTCAACGTTCGTGGGGTATAGCCTAAACCGTACAATAGTTTTTTTTTCTCTCTTTTATTATTATACATATATATGTATACCGTGTTATTCAACGTTCGTGGGGTCTATGTTCTTTGCTCTTTGGGCGATCTGGAAAATAAGCTAATCTTTGAAAATCTCTCCCTGCTTGGACTGAAGTTGCAGACTCGTCAAAAGATTAAGCGTTGGATGGTGCCGTCAAGACTGCCATCTCCCGCCTCATATCATCCTTTCCTGAAGGAATTTATTTTCTCTTATCTATGTAATTTGGTATTTCAAGATGGAACCATTATTTCTTTTTTCTTTTCAACTATAAAAAAAAAAATATGTATACCGTGTTATCACTTTCATGATGTATTCTGGTACTAAATTATCAGAGATTAACCCTCTGACAATGTTATTTTTTTATCAGGGTCTACATAAATGTGATAATGTTATGCTTGTTATTAAAAGAAAAAGACGTATCTATTAATTTCTTTGGTACTTTAATATTGAAACCACTACTTTTTTCATGCTTTGAAGATCTCGTTTTGTATTTCATAATATCATTGTTATTTTACCGTAAGTATGGCTTAAAGTGAACGCAGAAGAATGAGTGGGTGGAGATATTTTTGACAAAAGTTAACCTAAGTGGTGTGATGATTGATTTAGTGCGCAGTTGGTGAAAAATAACAAGATTCCAGATTTATGGCTGGTGTCTTGCCATAAGTCCCGCCTTCATTCGGTTACTGTCGTTTTTCTTAGTAAAACATTAGTGTACACAGTGCACATGTATGCAAGAATTATTTGTGTGGTTCTGTCTTTCAAAAAAAAATATATTTGTGTGGTTCTTTTATATCATGCCATGCCTTGTGGCCAACTAACTCAACAATGTCTGCTTTCGTACTTTCAATTCAAAATTTACGTCTGTCAGCACCGCAATGAGTGCTAAGCAGAATTACTTCTTCGGGATGAACACGGTTCTTCAATAATAGTAGGACTTTTTTGTTCTTCTGTTTTTTTTTTCTTTCTACTCAGTCCCACTACAATTGTCCTATTTACTTTAACACATTTTTTCACCTCAACATCTATGAACAAATAATTTTATAAATTTAATTTTTATAATAGATTCCTTATTATATTAACTATATAGTATACTTAAATTTATAAATTTATTTTATTTATAAATTAAATATTGAAGTTAAACAATAGTAAAAGAGACAAGTAATATATTTTTACTTGTCTTATGCTTAACGTCTTCAATGAACTCTGTGTTTAAAGAGTGGATTTGAATGTAACCCTTCTTTTCTCATGAAATAATTTTTTTTTAAAAGAAGCTTCCATCGATAATCATGATATCAATCATGCATGAATCTAGAAGGATCAAGTACTTCAATCGATTCCTTAGACTAGCTTTCTCTTTCTCTTCATGATCTGTTTCTGATCAATGTCCTCACGTGAAAGTAACAAATTCTCTTTCTGTCTCTTTGAATGTGTGAAGCATGATTGCTTATAAGTTAAAACCCTCCATGTAACACTTTCAAATCAATACACTCAAGTATCTTGTTCTACGGTCTATCAACATGAGTTGATAAGCAAATAATTATTTAAAATGCCATATACTGTAATAATTAAGTGTATTGTTTACACTTTCAAATCAATACACTATCAAAAAAAAAAAAAATAAGTGTATGTTGTTTACCAAGATTTATTACATCGCTTCATTATCATTTGTGAAGATGGGCATGGCTGGGGATGCACGAAGACATTTTTGAGTTTGGATCTTGGTTGTACTTTTTTTTTTTCCCTTTTTAGGATTTTTTTCCATTGGATTTTAACCAGCAAGATTTTGACAGGAAAAGGACGCGGAAGGAGATAGGAGTGTCATTGTATCTTGTTACATGTAAGTTGCTATTTCCAGAGGCATGCAGAGGGGGCTAGGGGGGCTCTAGCCCCCCGAAAATTTTAAAAATTTGTCAAATTACTCTTATAAATTTTTTAAAAATACAACATATATAAAGTTTTAAAGAAAATTAGTGTCAAAATTTTTTTTAGCCCCCCTAATAATTTTTGGGTGTCAAAAATTTTTTTAGCCCCCCTAAATAATTTTTGGGTGTCAAAAATTTTTTTAGCCCCCCCTAAACATGATTTCTGGATCCGCCACTGGCTATTTCTACATGTTCTTATTAATTATTAACAATAAGACACATACCATAATTAGAAAAAAAATAAGTATCTCTTAAGATTGATTATTAAATTTACTCGCCTGTCATATTTTTTTTTAATTCCGCATTCGTTTTAATAAAAATACAGTTAAAATTTTAAAATTCACGGTCACCAATGTAACAACCCCAAAACTGGTCTGTTATGAGACCGTCATAGGCCGCACACTTACTACCTAAGACGTGCAAGGCTACTAACGAAACTTAAAGATCAAAGAATAATACTTGTATTAAATAAAAGATAGTTATGTTTACAAAGCCCCAAAACATTGTCAAAGTCATAAACAGAAATGCCCGAAGGCTACACAAGTCATTAAGCGTCTAGCGCTAAATACATAAGTCCTTCAGAACAAAATAAACTAAAGTCTCTGAAATCAAAGCAAGAACCATCACTGATCACTGCAATATATACATATGTGGAAAGGGGTGAGCAACCACAACTTAGTAGATAGCAAACTTCATTAATGAAACATGCTCAAAACATTTGAAATCAGATCATGAATCACAAACAGAAGCAGAACAAAAATGAGTTTCCACAAGCAAACTTAAAGCAGAAGTTATCAAGCTCAAACGAAATAGAAGTGTTATACAAACACTCAAAGCAAAGCTTACCCGATTTGCAAATATAAGTGGGACGCTAGGTCTAAGCTACACATACAGAAGGGCAAGGCCCTTGGATCAGAGGATCCCACAACAGAAATGGTAGAGACCACTTAGTTGGACCTGTCTGTCGCTAATCATCCAGGAGACCCGAAGAACAGAAAACAGAAGGACATCCTGTGCAGCATGCTACGAGATAGTCAGACCCAGCTGTCCACGGTTTAGAAGCTAAGAAGCTAGGTCTCAAAACAAAATACCCAAACTTACAAGATAAAAGTACATAAACATGCATAATACGTGAGTAAATCACTTATACAAATTAAGTGATCATAACCTCGCAAACAGAAGCCAAAACGGAGCTCAAACAAATAATTTAGGCAAAATTAGTAGCCTGTCCGGACATGTGTCCAGGCTTACAAGCCCGGACACATGCCGTGAGCAAAATCAAAGAAGTTGGGATGGAAGTCAGACAAAATATACGTGGTGAAGTTCGGACATGTGTCGGGGCATGGAAGTTCGGACACATGCCGAAAGTTAAAAAAAAACAGGGTGTGTCTGAGCTTGCAAGTCCGGACACATGCCGTGACTTGAAACCCAGAACTCGTCCTCGCACCCCGTCCGGACACGTTCAAAACTGCGAAAATAGAAGGCATCCGGAGCCCTGTCTGGACATACAAGTCTGGACGAAAGTCCGGACGCGGCAAAACCAGAGGCGGAATTTGCATAAACAACCCACAATTTGAAATACCCCAAGTTATGAGGAAACGCTAATTCCCGGAAGTCCTAGAAACGTAGAAACCCTAATTCCCAGAAGTTTCGAAAACGCTAAAAACCCTAATTCCGGAAGTCCTGGAAGTCCTAGAAAGGCTAGAAATCCTAGTTCCCGAAAGTCCCAAAAATCGAGGAAATGGTCTTAAAAACCCTAGGAAGGCCTTGGAAACTTAATAAAACCCTAGGAAACCCTAGTAACTCGAGATGAAAAGCCTTGGAAGACCTTAGAAGACCCGGTAAATTCCTAGTAGCCGGAAATGTTCCCATAGCTAGTTTTACTCCATCGTAATCACTTTTCTACCTAAGAAACACCTGAAGCAGCTTGTTAAACACGAGGTGGCGACCTAGTTGAGGTAAGCACGAGGTGGCGACCTAGTAGGTAGTAAGCATGAGGTGGAAACCTAGTTAACCTAAGCACAAGGTGTCAGAAGCATGAGGTGTCGGGAAGCACGAGGTGTCATGAAATGATTGGTTAACATGTTGTTCAGTAGGACCCTCACAAGCTAGCAAGCAAGTAGGAGGTGTCATGAGGTCATTAGTTAGGCTTTAAGTCAAAGAACAACACCATGTTCCTTAATTACACTTAAACACCTTAATTCCTTTTATACCCCTAAGTGACGCCTTAACTGAGCTATAACCTGAAGTGTATTCACTTCCATTTACACTTACACACTAGTAGGGCATGGAAATACCCTAACATTCAAACAATTAAATAATGATAAATAAGTATTATTAGGGGATTATTAAACCCTAAAGGAAGTATATAAACATTTAGGCGTTAAAACGCACCTAAACTCCTTAAGGTCAGAAACGTGCATTAAAGCCCGACCTTAGGTTAAACAAGTTATATAAGCTATAAACTTCATGTAAAGTTAATCAAGGATCATTATATGACCCTTAGAATACAGGACCTCATCTAAAACTTAGTAAAAATACAAAATGCTCGGGAGTTCCCATAAAGGCCCTTAAGGCCTGAAAGTCCCGGAAATACATTATAGGATGAAGTAAAGCATTACACTTCATTCCAAATGAACCATAACACTCTTAAACATATAAAATGAAGTCCTGAAGCTAAATTCTCAGTTAAACGCAAAGTACTAGGAGATACCTTATGGGGGCCCTAAACCCCGGGAATGCCCCGGAGGAGTGCCGAGGTGGCACGAACTCTTATAAAATTAATTCTTAGAGTTCCTAACATCATTATTCAACATTTTAAAGAGAATGCTCGAGCCAATTCCTCAAAAATAAACAAAGTGCTCGGACGAATTTCTTAACGCTCCTTTTTGCCCCGGTTAGCCCGGGAGTTGTGTTTTGAGTTGATATAACCCCATATAACTCAATGTAACACCTTAACATATTATTATTGACTATAAACATGTCAATAAACACTTGGAACTCATATCGACTACTTATTTTTTAGAAAATCCTTAAAGCACAAAATGCACCTTCGGTGTCACAAAAATGCGTTCTACGCAATTACCTTGAAGTTTTTGAGGAGCCACGAGTTGATAATCTTAAAAGGGGATAAATTGAGCATCTAAATAAATTAATGCCAGTACTAAATTCATAGTACAAGTGGGGGCGATTTTATCATCAAAAGGTACCTAAAATCAGCATTTTTACCTTAGAACTTTCATCTTTTACCATGGTATAAATGTACCAAATAAATGCTGGAACCTATTACACATATTAGTATGGTCTTAGTACAATATAGTGTAACAAAAATCAAATTAAAAATCAAACCCATTTGACCTCCATAGTAGGCGCCAATTAGGGTGTAAATTGACTAGATTTTAGCAAAAGAAATGTCTTATGGATGATGACTCACCTTATCACATGCCATGTTGTGTTGTGTCAAATAAATCAGTCAAATGGGGACTACACTACCGATTTTTCCTGCAATAAAACAACAAGGATAAGTTAGAAGAAAAGCCATGGAAATTAAATACACAAAAGAATAAAACTAGATCTACTTTATTCCATGTGCTAATAATCAAACAAACAGCCATGTTCTACCTATTGAGGCTGCCGATTTTGATCTGTAAAAGAGGGGATTTATTGCCTCATTAACTAGTCAAAGAATACCCTACCTAACTAGCATAATTCATAGTCAAATATAGACAAAATCAATTGTCTTGTACAGCTCCTTATGACCGATTTATATGCAAGAAAAGAAGGCTTATTTGCCTTATAAAAATTAAACAAAGAAGCCTACCTACCTAGCCATGTTCTAATGTTTTCAATCATCAAAAAAATCAAATGCTATGCACACATTCATTACCGTAAGAAACAAAGAGAAACAAGGACAAGTTAGCTTAGAAAATTCTAAAGAAATACCTTCCCTAAATTCCTAGCACTCATGTCTTGTCTTTTCTCTCAAATTGTCAAACAAAGACCCCATTACTCCTTGTCCTAGCCGAAAAGCAAGCATGAAATAAGGTCATTTATTGAGCCAAACAAACAAATAATAAACAAGGAAAATTAGTCAAATTTGACATTAAATTATCAAAAGAAAAATTCCTTCCATTCTCACCTATTTCCTTACGTGAGACTTCATTCTCTTCCTTGCCTTGTGGCCGAATTGGTAAGCTACCTCTCTTCTCCTTTCATCTTCTTCCTTTGAAGCTCTTAAGTCCATTAATGGAGGTTTAACTTCTATCTTCATTCCTAAGGTAAATTCCTAGCATTTCTCATCAAGCCTTGAAGCAAAAACCTTCCTAGGACAACTACAAGATTTCGGCATCAATTAATACACCAAGGAGGTTGTCTTAAATCAACATTAATCCAAGGAGCATCCAAGATCATCTTAAGGTATTTTTCATGCTTGAAAATCCTTAAGACACATTTTATGTGTATCCAAAATTCTACATCTTCTAAAGCTATTTTTTCATCAATTTCATGAAGGAAAATTGATGCTCCATCCCTCCTAGAAGTGCAAAACATAAGGTAAAATACCTAAGGTAAATCCTTGGAAAATTACTTATAAACCTACTTAAGATCTTTGTTAAGATCTAACTCCTAAACCCCTTCCTCTCTTGCATAAAAACTGAAGAGGAACATCATTTACCATTGGAGGAAGCTTGGGAATTCAAGAGGAGTTCAAGCACTTAATCATCCTTTATTAAGAGTAAGTTTACTAAGCAAATCTTTATTATTTTAAGCTTGTTTAAGCTTTTAAAAATTGTACAAAAATTATGTACGCCTTCTTAGGAGTCTAAAACCGAAACCATATGGTAACATATACCAAAAATATAATTTATAACATATATGGAAAATATTACCTTAAGACACATTTTAGTGTTACAAAAGTTACCTAGGCTAAATATTTATCATACCGAATTGTCTAGGACAAATATGCTCTATTTTGAGATAAAAATATATCTAAGACATTACAATAATTTTTACATGAGTTATATGACTCATATGAATTTATGTATAATTATTATAAGTTATAAATCAAGTTTTAGAAATTATATGGTGATATATTATCATTGCCGAATTCAAATGGTGAAGAATAGATTTTAATGAGCTGAATATGTATATAAATACATACTATGAATTTTGGGTAATTTAAATAATTACTAGTGTTTAAATGACTAGTTTAATAAGTTATGTGGTAAAAATATAATTTTTAGGAAGTTTGAGGTAAGTTAGGTGATTACCGAGAATAAAGTGTGTCCATGGCATAATTATAATATAATATAGTGTGAGAATTAATATTATGATTTTTGGTTGAATTAAATAAGTGTTTAGTAGTTAAAATAACAATTTATAAAGTTTTGGGGCTATTCTGTAATTTTTGGAAAGATTGGTGTAAAACCGAGAAACATATAAGTTTATGGATATATTAATGTATTAAGTATGAAATTAGACTATGGTCAAAGTGTTGACCGAAAACTTTGAGTTAAAATGAATTATGACATGAAATATTAAGTTTATAAAAGTTTTGGGGTGAATATGTAATTTATAAGAGTTTTAATATAAAACTTAATTTTAAGTGGGGCGAAATCATAAATTGTAGAAATATAAGTGCCCACTTGGTTATTAAGGAAATTAAATATTAAAACTATAGTTTATAAGTGAATATATAATTTATATGAGTTTTGGGGTTAAAATGTAATTATAGAAAGTTATTTGTCAAAACCGAAAG
Organism: Limonium bicolor; assembly: GCA_023374045.1. Lineage (NCBI taxonomy): Eukaryota > Viridiplantae > Streptophyta > Magnoliopsida > Caryophyllales > Plumbaginaceae > Limonium > Limonium bicolor. Next base: position 460,468,956 of record CM041777.1, on the reverse strand, counting down.
GTTAAGGGTTGAATTGGTAATTTATAAAAGTTATGGTGTTCAAATAATAAATACCGAATTTATAGAGGTGGTTTAGTGAATTAATTAATTAAGAAAATAAAACTATGTATTATAATAATATTTTTAGAGTATAAAATAAAGTTTATGAAATAAATGAAGTTATAATATAATAACCGAAAAGTATGCTGTATTTATGGGATTAAAAATATTTGTAGGTCCTATATGGATATTTAAGAAATTTAGAAAAGAAAATTATGATTTAAGGATTTATGAAATTAAAACTATATGATATACAAGTACAAGTAATTTACTTGTAAAAGAAATAATATTATTTGGGGTTAGATTGTAATTAATAAAAGATATGGGAGAATTATGCCCATACGTAACATGTAAATATAATTTGAGGATTTATTAAGTGTTATGTCATTTAGACAATTATATAAGTATCATAAATAATACATGTGTATGAAATATATAATTTTAGATTTTCAGTAAATAAAAAGAAAATGAATATAAGGAATTATGGGATTAAAACTATGGGTTACATAGTTATGAGGAATTTAATTATAACCAATTAATATTAATTGTGATTAAGTGGAGAATAACAAAGAAATTATAAGAATATTATGTCCATGCGTGACATATAAATATAATTGAGAAATTATAAAGTTGTTATGTCGATTAGACAATTATAAACAAGTAACATAATATGCATGAATATAGATATATATATATATATATATATAAGGATATTATATAAGAAAATAAAACATAACAAATAAGTTATACATCCAATCATAAAGGTAATTAAAAGAAATTACCACACAACATAAGTTTTAAAAATTAAGACTACATGTTTTGGAAACATGTAAATGCCTTAATAATAAGGTTAAGAGGTTAGAGAAACTACCTATGTACAAAGAAATAAACCTCACATGAAATAACGAATATGAAATCGTTTCATGAATCAATAAATTATTATACGAGAGTTACATAAATTAACACTCTCAGTTAATCCTATTCTAGGACATTGTTTGACCAGATGTTGACCGGAAATTAAACAAGTACAGTCTACGGTGAACGGTATGGAATTCTTGCAGTCTGCTTTCTACCAGATTACACCGCTTGTGTGCTATCTGTTGTTTGAATTAACGACCAAGATAATTGTATGTAAAATGTTGTATTACTCTTGTGCACTGTTGTGTTGCTTTATGTGCGTGAATGATACTAACTATAACGTGTATGTCCCACGCATACAACACTACATTACCAGTGGATTAAATACCTGCGTATTATTATACCGAGAACTTGTACTCAAGTTTCTCACTAACTTCACTTTATAACAAACGTCGTTGTCCTAAACGTGACAACTGACAATACACATTGTGTTCTTGTTTAACGTCCTTGTGTGACATCTAACAATTCTATACTACGAGAACGAGGAGCCCAGTTGGATCTGGCCATGCATGCTACAGGAGCTGTACCTGTCTCTGGTCGTCTCCTATTCAATTTACGTCATGACGGGAGTTTTGGGTGCGCACTATGACCACTCACCGGGACCGTACCGGAACATTTCAAGTTAAGAGGAAGACTTTGCTTCTCTCGAGGGTACGATACCCACCTCTGTTAGTACAGGAGTTAACTACGTTATCTCCTGAGGGAATTATTACCCACCTACTCGTACGAGAGTCCCATCTCGTCTAAGGGTTATCATACCCGACCAATTTACTCTATGAAGATGGAGTTTAACGAGGTCACTATACCTCCACTGTGAGGATCTGACTACAGGTGAATAATTACAGACATCTAACTTGACCTTCTGAAGTCTTGTTCTGTGTGACATTGTTATCCTTGTATGGATGCTTGTTATGATTATGTTATGATGCTTATTTACAGCTTTACAAAAATGACTTGCATGTATTCGACAAAATAGTTGGTGTGGCCCAGTAGCTTGAGGTGGGCTGCACGTTTTCATACCGGCAATTATTTTGCTGAGCCGTTTCATGGCTAACCATTTCCAGGTACCTGAAGAATGAAGAGATTACCCGACCGAGTGTAGGTGGGGTAGAATTAAGACAGGGGTTATTACTACCGTGTCATTTTACAGTACTGTATTTTTATTATTGGTTTTATTATCTTAAGCGGTTTGTATTCAGCGCTCAGACCGTATCATTTGTAAGTTATGTTGGAGTAAGCCTTGTTAGTCACATGGGTGACTAGCGGCGTTGTAGCACCACCCGTTGTTATGTATATATATTTTCCACTGCATTTCCAGTTATCTTTGGGAGCTATCATCGTACAGGTTGTGGAGATCCGGGTTGGGGTGTTACAGCATGTTACCAACCCAGCCTAGCAAAAAAATGGCCAAGGCAAGGCAAACAAGCCTTAAGATTTTTGGCCACATTTAATGCCATTTATTACTTGTCATGATTAGTTTTCAGCTCATGATGGCCAGTCCCCTTGCCGACCTGCCCTTGCCATCATCAGCACTTATGTGTCTTAATTTAACTTAGCCTAACCAATAGCCAATGAGAGAAGAGAAGGTGTTAGGTGATGTGTCATCTTATTAAACCTTACCTTAGTATTAAGTCTTCTTATCCTTGCCTATATAAGAGGATCCCCGACCTAGTCTTATTCCACACACCAATCTACTTCCTTAAACTCCATAAAACAAAGAAACTTGAGCGCAGAGGTAGATCAAGCCAGCCATCCAACCAAGAACTCCAAACCAAAGCCAAGGAGCCAATGAGGTCCTGAAACCGAGTAGAAGTGAGGAGTTTTCAAGGGTTCTTGGGTGAATTCTTGGAAGATCTTGGGGGGGGGGGGGTCCAATTTTATTCTATTGAAGTACCTAAGCTGTGGTAAAAAGTAATGGCAAGAAGGAGCCAGATAGTTCTTGTGCTCCACCCATCTTTCCTTATGTGTCAATTCTGGCGACAGTTTCTATTTGGGTTTATTTCGGCATCTTAGGCTACGGTTCTCTTCTAATTATTTTTGTGTGAAAGTATGCTCTTCAATGGTGATTTGATATATAATAGGCCTGGAGAAAATCTGGGGAACTTGGTGAACAACCCTTGGATTCTTGATGTCAATTTCTGTGATTTTTGTGATTTAACTTGGAGCCAGCTTTGTGTATAATTTTTGTGAACAACCTCCGTGTTTTTTAAGCTAAAAATGATGTATACTTATCACTCTTCAATATTCCAGTTCGTGGGTAAGTTCATCAGTTGAGTTTTGATGAGTTAAGGGTAAGATAAAACCTAAAAACATGCTTTAAGACCTTTCTGGTTTATACTAAAATATGAAGATGTTTTCAGTGGTATCTTGATTTGATTTTGTGGCTAATTACTCAAGATGATGATATATAATTGGTAAAATGGTAGGTTGAAGTTACACAGAGGTAAGACCTTAAATAAGGATTTGTTCTAATGGTATCTTAAAGGTGTTTTATATGTGCTTTAACTTGGTTTTTGTTTGTTTAATGGTGGCTATGTGCTTTTATCTTCTTGGTATTGTGTGAATGTTTTGTTAAGGCTAAGTACATGGTTGGACAACCTAAACACTTGGTACTCACTATGGAATCTGGTTACACAAGTTTATGAACCCTCGGAGGCCAGACACTGATTTTTCCCACTACAATGAATTAAGGGAAAGACATCATGATCTAATCTATGGGATGACAACCTATAGGGGGTGTGCACACTTAAGGACATGGGGTGAGATGGAAATAATAGTCCAAGGGGCCAAGGTCTTAGTGCCCTTTATCGAAAGGCCGGTGCCCGAGGATTGGTGGAATAATTAAATTAGACTATAAATTGTTATGGTAACTTTTTGGTAAGGTTATTGTGTGGTATGACTTTCTGTATCTACCTATGTGTTATTATGTAGATTAAAGTGTTATATAAACTAAAATGAATTATACTGGTGGTGGTAAGAATTACTCAGTTTTTCTGACTTTACCTGCAACCCCTTTCTTTGTGTATGGTTTTATGGTTGTAGATTGATCTGATCTGGATGGTCAAGTGGGAGGGTGACGAATCAACCTTTAGCTATTTTGTAGATGTTTACCTATTAACAACCTGGGAGTAGTTACAGGAGTCGAAGTCGTCATCACCAGGAAGACCCATTTGAAAGTTTTAATCTATTGTCCCGCTACGAGGCAAGCTAGGATAAGAACCATGATAGTGGAACAAGTGAAGAAGTGTTTTCATACTTTCAGTAGTTAAGATGTTTTGTACTTAAGTTTTGGACAGCAGATGTTTTGTATTTAAATCACTACTTAGGTTTTGATGGGAAGATAAGTGTATGGGAAGGTAACTATTTTTGGATAGGGGAGTGACTAGTCTTTAGCCTTAGCATCCACAGTAGGTGTGTGGATGTGGCGGTAACACCCAGTTGGAAATTTTTGTAAAGTATTCCGCTGCAAAGTTAGAAACACCAATATAAGATGGGTGGTTTTACCTTAGTGAAGTGTGGGTGTTATATTTTGGTATCAGAGCCCTGCTTAGCCTTAGAGAGTCTTTGAACCTTAGAAACCTAGAAATTACTAGAAAGAACAAAAATCTAGAATTAAATTTTGATAAGCGGGGGAAGGGATTCTTGTGTGTTGTTTGACTAACAAATTGTTTGAACACTTGTTTGTTTATGGATTTTCTAACTGATGTGTGTACAGAATGGAAAGGTACCCAGAGGAGTTGCTGATATGGGGCAACTCGAAACCCTGTAAGATTTAGCACTTAACATGGGTAGAATTCTTGAGAAGCAAGAGGAGAGGGCTGAAGCTCCAAAAGATGTGTCCAGAATAATAGCTGCAATGAAGCCTAGCACCTTTTCAGGAGCAGAAGTGTAACGACCCCAAAACCACCCTGGTTAAGAGACCGTTACACGCCGCACGCTTACTACTTAAGACACATAAGGCTACTCTCACGAATCCCAAAACAGAGGCAAAATACACTTTTATTAACTGAATACATCGATTACAAAGCTTGAACATCTATTACAGAGTGGAAGCAAAACTAATACATATCAAAGACTGCATACAGAGGCCTCAAGCCCCAAAGTTACAAATACAAAACGAAGAGCAAACTGGAAGCCAAAGCAGAAACTCCAACAAAGCTTAAACCTGCAAAATGTTAATATAATAGGTGTAAGCAAACCACAGCTCAATAAGCAGCAAACTTCATCAGCTAGGTAGTCTCAAAACAGTTATAGTGAACATATACCTACGTATACATAAGCTTAACAAACAAATCAGATGTCGAAGCATAAAACAGTATGAAGACGAAACGTTATCTAATTAGAAGGGAAGCAGATCAGAAATAGAAATAGAAACTTATCAAATCAGAAGAGAGACAAAAGTTGAGAAAACAGAACAGAAGTCTTAAACTAGAGCAGACAACGGACAAGAAGTTCATAACAGAACACTTAACAAAAAAGAGGTGGGACCCTAGACACCAGTTGACACATCAGAAGGGTAACACCATGGCCCTATGGATCCTAAGATCCCACACAGAAGCCGTAAAGATAGCTATGGACCCATCGGTCACTAAACATCAAAGGGACCCTGAGAGACAGAACAGAAGGGAACTCAAGGAACAAAACAGAAGGAATTCCTGCGCAGCATGCTACGGGACAGCCCGACTCGACTACCCAAGGCTCAGATGCTAAACATCTAGGTCCCCAAAACAGAAGCTTTGAAAAACAGAGCATAAGCCTTTAACAGAACAGAACAGAAGACATAAACTTATCAAACAGATCAGATGTCTTAAACAGAACAGAAGTCGTATACCGACAAACAGATACGAAAGCCAAACAGACAACAGAAGCTCAAACACTCTTTCAGAGCAAGATAGAGCTCAAAAACTTAATGAAGACTTTCAAAATGAAAATGCTCATAATCATAAGCCAAAACACATCAAAACAAATAGTACACACTTAAAGGAACACAATGCCGCAAACGGTGATCAAAATGGAGCTCAGCCGAAGAAGTTATGCAAAAACAGGCATGTGTCCGGACATGCGTCCGACCTTGCATGTCCGGACACACGCCGAGGACAGAAATCAGCAAACGTCCGGACATATGTCCGGACTTACATGTTCGGACATAGTCCGAGAAATACATACGAGGGTCTTCGGACTTGTGTCCGGGCTTGCAAGTTCGGACACAAGTCGAACTGCAAACCCAGAGACCGTCCTCGTACCCCGTCCGGACAACACACAGAGCAAAGCAAACCAGAGACGTCCGAAGCCACGTCCAGACATACATGTCCAGACGCAAGTCCGGGCACTGCGAAAACTGCAGAAATCAATGTTGAACCAGAACCAAACCATCTCCATAATTCCCATAGCTAATGCATAATCTTTCGTAACAAAATAGCAATTCAAAACACACTTTCCACGGGTTTTAACCCATTGAAAACGCAACTTAAAAATAGATCAAAAGCATCATGAATCAGAGAAGCTTATAAACATATACGAAAAACATACAAAACTGGAAATCCCCGTGGGTGAACACACACAACTGAATCCATCCACCACCTACCTCACATTCGACGCAAAGCAAATCTCTGCAGACTTCACACAACGCTCCACTCGAATCTCTACTTGAAATCATGAACACTCGATCATTTGACAGAAAACCAACCCCGGAAAGGAAGGCGAAGAACAATAGCAAACTCGGAGTCCCCAACCTCGATATCTATGCACTCGGACAACGAATCACCAAAGCCAGGGCACGCGAAAGATAAATTTATAGAGAAGAGGAGATGAGATTAAGGAAGGAGAGAAAAGAGAGGAGTTAGGAGGAGAAGTGCAGAGCGTAAGAACTCACGACAAAACTGTTAGGGAAGGAGGAGGGAAAAGAAATAAAGTAAAATGAGAAGGGAGGGAGAAAATAAAAGTAAAGTATTTAAGTCCCCTCCTTAACAAATGAATAATATATATGAGAGAATGACATTTCTAATCCTCCTCCCTAAAAGCTAACATTATAATAATTAGAGAAATGTCATAGGCACATTAATATAACATCGAAATCAATATGGACTCCTTCTGCGAATCAGAACAAAAGGAAAAAGAATTTGGGGCATAACAAGAAGATCATGTGATATTAGAAGACTGGATAAGAGAATTTGACAAGATCTTCGACATTGTTGATTGTCCTGAAGACAAGAGGGTAAGTGGGGATGTTTACTATTTCAAAGGTGAGGCAGATCTGTGGTGGACTGCAGAGCAGGACATATTAAAAGAAGAACCTAATTTGGGTGGGAAACACCCAAGGCTGCCATGAAGAAAAGATTTTATCCAAAGCATGTTCGTTTGCCGAAATACCATGAGTTTACAGAGCAAAAGCAATTATCAGATGATGTGAAGACGTACACTCTAAGTTCGTGGAGTTAGTAAGGTTTGCTTTATATATGGTTCCTGATGAAGCTGCTAAAGTCCAATGTTTCCTCGGGGATTACATTGGAGTTTACAGGAGGCACTAAGCGTTGTTCCCGTGGCTACTTTACAAGAGGCATACAGTAAAGCAGCAAACTTGTACCGGGTACAACAAAGGAGGAGAGAGGTGCAGGGTAAACAAAAGAGAAGGTTTGAATCAAGAACAAAGTGGGGAGTACCGAGACAAAAGGGCAAGGTATGACAGTAATCAGCAAGTAGGCAAGATACCCTGGGTAAGTCAAACTATACAGGACAGAGTTCTTACAAAACTAATCAAGATCGAAGGGATAGACACTTTTTCTGTAAGATGTGCACTAAGGATCACCCTGGAATGGAGTGTTCAGGAAGGTTGGTGAGATGTTTTAAATTTTGGCGAGCTAGGACACAGGTCCTTCGAGTGTAACAAGAAACAGTTCGGTGGTGGTGGAGGAAACAATAATAATAACAGAAATCAAAACCAGGGTCAAGGAAATAACCAGGGCTACTTCAATAGAAACTACTACAACAACAACCAAGGTGGGTTAGAGGACGAAGTACAATGATAGAGGAAGTAACCAGGGAAGGCAACAACAGAAGGGAAGAGGAGAGAATCAAAGTGGAGGCTACAAGAAACAAGGGCATATCAATGTTATAACCAAGGCTGAAGCAGAGGAAGAAGGAAATGTTATAACAGGTACTTTTCCAGTCCATGGTACCAACGCTAAAGTATTATTTGATTCGGGTGCAACGTGTTCCTTTAAGTCTTCTGAATTTATATGCAGAATAGGAATTACACCAACATATGTGATTGATTATGCAGTGTCTACACCTACGGGAAAGATAGTTAGGTGTGGTAAAAAGATTGAGGGAGTGAAGATATGTATAGAGGAAATGAGTTTGGGGTAGATGTGGTAGAGTTTGATTTGAAAGATTTTGATATAATTTTGGGAATGGATTGGTTGAGCAAAAACAAGACACGTATTGATTGTGAAAAATAAAAGGTGAGTCTGGAGGGGAAAAGAGGGAAAAGAATATCATACACTAACAAGGGTAAAAGAAGTGGGGTAAGAGTTGTGTCAACATTAAAGTTGTGGAAGGATGTGAGGAAGGGACACCAAGCATTTTTATGCTATGTTCAAGAAGAAGGTGACAGTATTACAACGAAGCAGAAGGTAACACCAACAATAGAAGAAATAGCAGTTGTAAGGAAGTTTCCCGATGTCTTTCTAGAGGAGATTCCAAGCATGCCTCCAGACCGTGAAGTGGAGTTTACCATTGATTTAGTACCGAGTACAGGACTAATTTCGAAGCATCCGTACAGGATGACACCAAATGAGATGTAAGAACTGGAGGAGTAACTAAAGGAATTACTGAGCAAGGGCTATATCCGTCTGAGTGTATCGCCATGGGGAGCTCCAGTTTTGTTTGTCAGAAAGAAAGATGGAAGTATGCATCTCTGCATCGATTACAGAGAGTTAAATCAAGTCACAATCAAGAACAAATATCCACTGCCAAGAATCTATGATTTATGTGATCAACTACAAGGTTCCAAAGTGTTCTCAAAGATAGATCTGAGGTCAGGCTACCATCAGTTAAGAGTAGTAGATAAAGACATAGCAAAGACTACTTTTCAAACGAGGTATGGTCACTACGAGTTCATGATTATGCCATTTGGATTAACTAATGCACCGGTAGTATTCATGGATTTGATGAATCGAGTCTTTAGTCCATTTCTTGACAAGTTTATGGTAGTATTCATCGATGACATCCTGATATATTCAAAGAGTAAAGAAGAGCACGAGGATCATCTTCGACAAGTTTTACGAATTTGAGAGAAATGAAGTTATATGCACAGTTATCAAAGTGTGAGTTTTGGCTCGAAGAAGTGTCTTTTCTTGGGCATGTCATTACAAAAGAGGGCATTCGGTAGACCCAACAAAGATTCAAGCAATTAAGAACTGGCCAAGACCAACTAATGTCAAGGAAGTCCGAAGTTTTCTAGGACTAGCTGGTTACTACAGGAAGTTTGTCAAGGAATTTTCAAAGATTGTCAGACCGCTCACGAATCTGATGAAGAAAGTAGTAAGTTACAAATGGGATGAAAGTTGTGAGAAAGCCTTTCAGATTCTGAAGGACAGATTGACATCAGCACCAGTATATGTGTTGCATGCGGGTCTGAAGGATTTGAAGTTTACAGTGATGCATCCAAGTATGGCTTAGGATGCGTACAAATGCAGCATAGAAAGGTAATAGCTTATGCATCCAAGCAACTGAAAGATTATGAAACAAGGTACCCTACTCATGACTTAGAACTAGCTGTTATAGTTTTTGCTTTGAAAATGTGGAGGCAAGCAAACAAGATTTTTGATATACTAAAAGCTCAATAAATTAATAAATTAAACGCCTTGGGGTTGCAAAAATCCCGGTCGTAGTAATGAAAATAGCAAAGCAACCGGGAATCGAACCGTGGGACTCGAAAGAAAATAAGTCTAATCCTAAAAGCAACAGGAAATCAAGAGGGTTTTTGTTGGTTGTTTTAGAAAATTCAAATAAATAAAGAAAAGGAATAAAATACCAATTAAATAAAAGGTGATGGAATTTATATTGAAGAGCGGACTCTGGGTTCAGGTTGTTTTTTTCTAGATAGATTTAGCAATTTCTACAGTTTGTCTCGAGATTTGGATTGACCAATTCTTTAAATTTCTTTTCTGCACTAAATCCTAGTTTCAGAAAAGCTCACCTAACAGAACATGCAAGTTCTAATCCAGAAACAAGCAAAACACATATATGTGGATTAGGCGTAAAGAATTATTAGCAGTTGAAGGAAAACATAATCTATCCAATTTAGTTTTCCACATATTTTTAGATTAATTTGACCCTCTTATTACTCGCCGATCAGTTTGTAAAAAGATTCGTAAAACAACCCAAATAATTCATGAGATTAATTGAGAAGTGCAAAGAATATTTTAATCCAAAACAATCCATAAAATCTCGAATTGTAACTGCAAAATTTCGTTGCTAAATTATCTCTAGTTACAAACAACCATCCCCTAGGTAATTCCTACCTAGCCAGACATAATTGCAGAGATAACGGAAAGAAAGAGTTGAGAATTCATCTAAAGGAATTAGAGAACACCCGAATCTACTCTACTGTCTAGATCTGAAATTTGCAAGGCTGGAGGTTGAAAGATGAAGATGAAGGTGGTGATGGAGTTCTCTTGCCCAAGCTTCCTCTGTGTGAGTCTTCTTTGCGGCATGAAAAATATGATAGGAAGGGATGTGAATGTGAATTGTGGATGAGTGGATGATTTTCTCTGCAAAAGTCTTCCATATTTATAGGTTAAATTCAAGGCTATTCACTTAGCTCATTGATGATATTATTTTAATTCCCTTCAGTTTCTCGAAGTAAATGAAGACCTTTCACATCTCAAACTCTTGGAAACCTTTGGAGTTACCTGTACATAAATAGGAATTCATTGTCAGCAGTTTAATTTATTTATCTACCTCCGTAAAATACCAAATTCCCCATAAATCCATCCTAAGTCATTTAAACTTCAAAATAACTTATTCCCTGCCAGTTTCTGTTATATTTAGGAATGAACTTCAATTAAATACAAAATCATAGGGAAATGGTAATAAAGACAAGGGGTTTCAACAGTAAAATTTACATAAAATAATAGCATATCAAATTCCCCCACACTTGTCTTTTGCTTGTCCTCAAGCAAATCCTTCAAACACAAGTTCAAGCAAAGTAAATGATGTAAAACCATGAAGGAAGAGCAAAAAGAATATTGCAAAATTTTCAGATCAAAGGGCGCATAAGCTTTCAACTGTTATTTTAGAAACACAAAACAAGAAGTCTTCCGAACATACTAGAAAGAGAAGCAGAACCATAAGAACTTAGCCTTTAACCTTGAGCCAATCCACCTTAATTTCATTCTCATTCCTTCGAACGACAAGGGCATGAAGTAAAATCATATTCATTATATTCAATCACGTATCATGATCATAAAATATATTATTAACATTTCAGCTCATAAATAGTAAAAGATTAACATTTCAGCTCATAAAATGCAAAGATACTTCAATGAAGTCATTCATTTTTCTTTCTTTCACCTCAGACTTTTCTCTCCACCCATGTAGTGGCTTTGGGCCAACTATCCCAGATTTAGAGAATCTTAGGTAGCTAGGTGATAAGGCACCCCAAAGGACATAATAACCAAGTGGACGAGGCCTGATTTGGATCAGAATTTGCCTTTTTGGATCAGCGGAGTACCTTACCTTTGTTCTTCCACCTTTACATTCCATTCATTCCCATGCTCAAAGCTAAAAACAGAGTTCATATGGTAAATATTCTCAATCTTATTAGCAACTGACAAATAGACTTCAATTTTAACTATTAATACACAAACAGTTGAAAAATTCTGCACCCCATAACCTATCAACCTGCGTAACTTCCTTTATGGCTCCCTTTTCAGCAAATACCATTTACAAAACTCAAACAAATGACAAAAAAGAAAAGCTTAAAAATAAGCTACGAAGGAGCGAATCCTCCCCCACACTTAGATTGGAGCAATGCCCTCATTGCTTGGAAAGAATTAAATTAGAAAGGGAATGCAATCCAAAGGAGTAATTCACGCATGAAAAAACAAAAGGGAGTACTGAAAGTATGTAGAGTGAAAAGAATACTCCCCAAAGTTCACAGAGACGTAGTAGCATATGCTCCCCCACACTTGAGTTCAGCTATGAGATGAATAAAAATATTCCGGAAAGAAAAACCTGCATAGCCAGAAGAACTCAAGTGGAACCACATTGAAGGTCATGTTGGCATAAACGAAAAAGAACTCAAATAGAAAGCAAGAGAAAAACAAACTTGAGGGAAAAAAACAAACAAAATAATGACAAGAGCATAACAAACCAATGGGTTGCCTCCCATTAAGCTGCCAAGATTTAGAGTCTCTGGCTAGATTCTCACTTCGTCATCCTGGGTCAAAAATAAAAGTTGACAATAGCGTCAACGGGAGTAAGAAGTGGACAACAATCAGTAGTAAACCACCTGGATCAAAACAAAACGTTACCTCGGTAGATAAAGAAGGAAAATAAATACTCCACAAAACCTGGTGTTTGAGCAAGTACTGACAGGGTCTCAAGCAGAAGACCAGGTGATGATTGTTGTTTTTCCTCAAATTGAAGGATGTAAACATCCTCCTTCTGTGGGTGAGGCTCAAAGAGACCGTGGTAATGGCAAAGTGGTGGTGGCTCCTCCCTTGCAAAATCTAAAAGATGGACATCCTCTTTGTCTGGAACCAAGGGTGGAAATGGAGGGCAACTTGAGAATTTAACATGTTGCTCCACTACACTCTTCAAGATTGAATCTTGCTGGCGAAGAGCGATTTTCTCCAAGTAGTCTGGTTGATCCTCTAACCATAATTGTTGTTGCACTTCGAGACAATCATCGAACTCATGAGGTCCCCCACAATATGAGCAATATATATCCTACGAACAGGATGACTCTCGTTCAAATTGCTCCTCAATCCGTCTCATTTCCTCTATCTCAGGACAATCGTCGAACTTGTGAGCCCCTCCACATTGTGAGCAACAAAGATCAGAGGACAAATACTCAAACTTCTCCTCAATCCACCCCATCTCTTTGGCAACATTGGGCTCGAGCTGCAACAGGGGAGTATCATAAGTTGATCCAAATTCTGTTAGCATATCCTCCAAGCTGTCGGTACCATATTTAAAGGGATGTGGATTCGGAGGACTACCATAAGTCGATCTCAATTCCGCCAACAACCTATCCAACTTAGATGTCATTATCAAACAATATTTAGAAAGAAATACAAAATAAAGTAGAATAAAATAGATTATAATAAAAATCAAATAAAAAAAAAGCTAAAAATATAAAGAAAAACAATTGACAACCAAGCTAAGAGAAAGAACAAAACTACGAAGTCAACGCTAGAGACAAAAGAAGAAAAAAACTAGCTAACATAGTAAAGTGACCACACAAAAAAGAGAAACAAAAGAGAATAGAAAAACAAGAAGAAAACAAAACACAAAAACAAAACAAAAAAAAAAACAAAAAAACAAAAAAAAACAAAAACAAAAACAAAAAAACAAAAACAAAAACAAAACAAAAAACAAAAACAAAAACAAAACAAAAACAAAAACAAAACAAAAACAAAAACAAAACAAAAAACAAAAAAAAACAAAAAAAACAAAAACAAAAACAAAAACAAAAAAAACAAAAACAAAAACAAAGAAATTAAAAAAAACTAAACAATGAAATAAAATAAAACTAATATTAAACAAATCAAATGACAGCCAAGATAAATAGAAAGAAAACAAAGGAATTGAAATTAGAACTAAATAAAGTAATAGAAAGAAAAAAAAATAATTAACAAAATAACTAAAGCAAATAAACTCAAAATAAATTGAAAATAAAGTAAATCAAAGAAAACAATATAAACTAAGAATAGAATAGAATGAAAAAAATAGAATTAAAATACATCAAAGAAAAACAAAACAAGACAAATAAATTAAATAACAAAACACAAAATTCAAGTTATAACTAAATTAAAACAAGAAAGAAATAAATTAACAAAATAGTTAAATTGGTAAAAAACAAAATAAACTAAAAATAAATAAATAAATTAGAATAAAATAAGATAAAATGAAAAACAAGAAAATGAAATAATTAAGAGAAAAGTAGTAAATGCAAAATAGCAAAATAACTAAAAATAAAATTAAACTAAGAGGTAAAATAAAATAAAACTAAAAACAAAAACAAATAGAAACAAATCCAAACAAAACAAAACAATTGACCGGCAACGGCGCCATTTTGCAAACAAGATTTTTTTATACTAAAAGCTAAATAAATTAATCTAGAAATTAATAAATCAAACGCCTTTGGGTTGCAAAAATCCCGGTCGTAGTAATATGGGAAATAGCAAAGCAACCGGGAATCAAACCGTGGGACTCAAAAGAAAATAAGTCTAATCCTAAAAGCAACAGGAAATCAAGAGGGTTTTTGTTGGTTGTTTTAGAAAATTAAAATAAAATAAAGCAAAGGAATAAAATACCAATTATATAAAAGGTGATGGAATTTATATTGAAGAGCGGACTCTAGGTTCATGTTGCTTTTTTTTCTAGATAGATTTAGCAATTTCTACAGTTTGTCTCGAGATTTGGATTGGCCAATTCTTTAAATTTCTTTTCTGCACTAAATCCTAGTTTCAGAAAAGCTCACCTATCAGAACATGCAAGTTCTAATCCAGAAACAAGCAAAACACATATAGGTGGATTAGGCGTAAAGAATTATTAGCAGCTGAAGGAAAACATAATCTATCCAATTTAGTTTTCCACAGATTTTTTAGATTAATTTGACCCTCTTATTACTCACCGATCAGTTTGTAAAAAGATTCGTAAAACAACCCAAATAATTCATGAGATTAATTGAGAAGTGCAAAGAATATTTTAATCCAAAACAATCTATAAAATCTCGAATTGTAACTGCAAAATTTCATTGCTAAATTATCTCTAGTTACAAACAACCATCCCCCAGAGTAATTCCTACCTAGCCAAACATAATTGCAGAGATAACAGAAAGAAAGAGTTGAGAATTCATCTAAAGGAATTAGAGAACACCCGAATCTACTCTACTGTCCAGATCTGAATTTGCAAGGCTGGAGGTTGAAAGATGAAGATGAAGGTGGTGATGGAGTTCTCTTGCCCACGCTTCCTCTGTGTGAGTCTTCTTTGTGGCGTGAAAAATATGATAGGAAGGGATGTGAATGTGAATTGTGGATGAGTTGATGATTTTCTCTGCAAAAGTCTTCCATATTTATAGGTTAAATTCAAGGCTCTTCACTTAGCTCATTGATGATATTATTTTAATTCCCTTCAGTTTCTCGAAGTAAATGAAGACCTTTCACATCTCAAACTCTTGGAAACCTTTGGAGTTACCTGTACATAAATAGGAATTCATTGTCAGTAGTTTAATTTATTTATCTACCTCCGTAAAATATCAAATTCCCCATAAATCCATCCTAAGTCATTTAAACTTCAAAATAACTTATTCCGTGACAGTTTCTGTATATTTAGGAATGGACTTCAATTAAATACAAAATCATAGGGAAATGGTAATAAAGACAAGGGGTTTCAACAGTAAAATTTACATAAAATAACAACATATCAAGGCATTATATGTATGGTACATCTTGTAAGGTCTTCACCGACCATAAAAGTTTAAAGTATATTTTTACACAAAAAGAGTTGAATATGAGACATAGGCGGTGGTTAGAGTTTATCAAGGATTATGATTTGAAGATCATGTACCATGTAGGCAAAGCTAATGTTGTGGCTGATGCCTTAAGCCGTAAGAAGAGTCACGAAGAACAAGCTGACTGGGTATTGCAGGAGGAGCTAGTGAAAGATTTTCGAAGGTTGAACCTTGAAGTGGTTATATCAGGTGAGGTTGAAAAGGAATTTTCTTTGAACAGTTTACGTGCAATCCTTGATATTTATAAAGAAATCTTGGAGCACCAACAAAAGGATGATAAAACCAAGGAGATAAAAGAAAAGGTAAAGCAAGATGAAGCAACTGATTTTGAGATTTACAAGGATGGAAGTTTAAGATTTCACGGGAGGTGGTATGTTCCAAGCAGTTGTGGCGAAATCAAAGAAAGGTTGATGAAAGAAGCTCACAACTCAACCTACTCTATGCATCCTGGAGGAGACAAATTGTACAAGGACATGAAGAAACATTTTTGGTGGCCTAACATTGTAACACCCCAACTACAACATTACCCATAACAACCATTTGCAGCGGAAAACATAACTCATCATTTACTCACTTCATTGGTGTTACACGCCGTTAACCACCCACGTGGCTAACAAGGCTAATACGTATACATTGTATCGGTCTGATGGACCAGATTCCCGAGCAACTACACATTTACACATTTACATTCCAACTATACCGAGTATTTACAACTAGTGCCGACAAAATTTCGGTCTTACTACGCCTACAATACATAAATAATTAAAACGACTACCCATTCACAAACAACTACCCCGTCCTACTCTCGAACGGCTCCCAGCTCCTTGTACCTGAAAATAGGAAAGAAAGGGTGCCCCCCAGGGGGCTCAACACCTTTGCTGGTATGGTAATCGTGCAGCCCGCATACTACAACTAATTGTCGTCTAAGCATGCGGTTGATTATATTTAAATCATGCATGAAAACTATAAACACACAACACATTACATATCCGCAACAATGGGGTTCAACAAATCAGTCAGCACATCAACACTCGTTAGATCACTCGTTGTGTTCTTTAACCCTTGAGGATTTCTCCTTTAATGGAGCTATTTCCTTGTTAGACGAAACTTACCCATTAGTCGGGTTATACTTAAATTCCTCTTAACATAACCTGGGATTGATACCCATGATCCACAACTTCACATAACAACTCATACCACATTTTAACGTACGTACAATATAACTTGGAGAGGGTCACGTGAGGACACGTACCCCGAGATGTGAATTAGTAATCTCATTGGAGCCTAGAGAATCTTTTATTCCCATGCTAAGCTCGTTATACAACATCTTATTGTTCTACATAGAGAACATAAATTTACTTAAGATACGTCGGATATAATATAGTTCCGAATACACCGTACATATTAACTTTACTGAGATGTGTCGGTCTCAATATAGTACCGAACACACCGTACATAACCCTCTAGCCCCAAACAATAGTCGAGGTTGGTAAGCCTTGGTTAAGCTTACCGATGATTGTAATCCAAGAAGGAAAAACCACCATAACATAACAGAGAGGGAGTTAACTCAAATATAGATATCAACTACCAAATAAACGCGCGACCGGAACGACCGGATTCCTCACCCCCCATTAGTATATATATATACATAAATATGTAGTTAAGAGCTCCATTATGGAACCTGGCACATCCACACACCATAAGGTGTTACAACCGGGTAACCACACAAGGGAGGTAAACATACTTACACCCACAAAAACAACACAATTTACTCACGCATAGCCGTGGTTAGAACGTTCCCATGGTTGGGTTGTTAAATCCGAATACCGATCTCTTATGTGATCCTAGGTTTGGTTAGCTAAGATTTAACACTTTCAAGGTTAAACGGTATCAGAATTAAACACGCCACATAAATGAATTAACTCATTACATGTTTTTATCTTGTAAGGTGGCAAACACTCAAAAAACACATTGGCATACAAGCCGGTGTAATCCGGTAGGACACAGGTTGCAAGAAAACCATACCTGTCACCAAGGTCCACTCTATTGTGTCCTCTTATGTTCCTCGAACAATTCTCAAACAACTGGTAACATTACAATTGTTTTCATTAACACCGGGGTAATATGATTGTTTAATGTCTAATGCCCATAATTAGCCCCGTTAACTAGTTAATTAACTTCACATCTCTAACTTGTTTTACTTTCACATTTTACTACAACTTTTCACCCACTTAATTGTCTTTATAACTCACTTAACATGTCTTAAAAACCTTATAACATCATTACATACCAATCCCCATCATTAGAAGCCTAAAACAAATTTTTTTTTATATAAGTGGCCGACCGACCTTACCCAAGGTCGGTCCATTCCAGTGACATCCGGGTTTGACATTTACACTACGACCGACCTTGCTAAGTCCGGTCCCAAGGTCGGTCCATTCCAGAACACATTCCCGTCTGAAAATTCTACCCCGACCGACCTTGCCAGTCCGGTCCACAAGGTCGGTCCATTCCAGAACGTTTTTCCCTTTGTAAATTTAGACCCGACCGACCTTGCAAGTCCGGTCCCCAAGGTCGGTCCATTCTAGTGAGTTTTCTGGCGGGGTAAACTGGGCTCGACCGACCTTGCAGGTCCGGTCCCCAAGGTCGGTCTGCTCCAGACCTTTGTTTAAAAATGCACATTTGACTCCAAACTTCACCCTACATATCCTAGTATGTTCCAACCTCATTTGGGCACTTCAACCACACCTTAAAACATCCACCAAACTCCTTAAATCACTCACCAAAAACCTTCTTAATCATTACCCAAATTCTTACAAAATCCTTTACACTATAATGTTTTTCCTTAGACTTCTAAGTGGTGTTTCATACCCATGATAGCAACTAACCAAAGTGTTCTTCACAACCATTTTAACCACTCTCAAACATCATTTTGCATCATCATCATTTCCTTTTCATAAACTTTCCAAGTCTTCCTCATAAGTTCATTCTTATCCTTGACAATACATTATTTTTCCCTTGTTTTTCCAAAACTTGCACAAGTCTTAAATACTTCACATAACATAACTTTGGTGTGTATAAAATCACCCATTCGGTCTCTAAATCCTCCAAGACCATTCCTAGATCATCCTAGGGCTCATGAACACCTCAATTCCTTTCCTCTCACCATTTAACATTCAAACAACTGCTAATACAACTTAGGTCACCAAACTTCATTATGCTACAGATTTTCACCTCCCTCTTCCTAGTTCTCCCCATATCATCCCAAGGTTATTACCCAACTCTAAACAACCCAACTGAACACCCAAGTGTTCCCACATACCAAGTCACCTGCAAGCACTCATCTTCTACACATATTTTGCCATAACCTCCCCATAAATCTTACATGTCCACATTCACCAATTTTCACCATTTACAATCCTAATCTAACCACACCCTTACAAGGGTCCCACCAGCACTTAATATCAATCCAAAATTCACCAAACCACAATATAGCTCCAAAATCTTAATAAACCACAATATAATCACAACTCAAATCGTTTGACTCCAAGGCCCTCAACTCAAACCGACAATTTACAAGCTCTCTCAAAATCAACTAAACACACTATTTGTTCATATTTTGGGTTCATTATTCAATTTAACCCATCCCATATTCTTAAACAATCAAGATAGATATTAAGATAGTTTTCTTACCTTAAATTCACAAGTTCCTCTTTTAATTCTCCTCTTGCTCTTCCTCTCCTCAAATCCGGTCAAGTGGGAATGGAGTTGCCAAACTCCATCCCAACATCCAAGGAACACAAAAATGCATTCAATTAATTGTCTAAACCCTTAGGAAACCCTAAATCAATTTAAGGGCTTAAAACACAAAGTTAAGGTTTACCTTTTGGAGCTTTTTAAGAGGGGCTTTCACCCATGAATCAAAAGGGAAATTCCACCACCATTGGAGGGTTGATTTGAAGCTCAAAAACAAAAAGAAAACAAGGTATAAGATAGGCAAAATCGGCTAGCACAAATGGGTGGAAGAAAATGAGATTTTCTTGGAGATTTTACCTTAGGAGAGAGGGAAGACTCCAAGCTTCACTTTGATGCCATTTTCTCCTCAAATGGGAAAAACCCATGGAGATGAATTTCTTCATTTTGGATTTTGAAAAGAGAGAAGTGTAGAGCTTGAGGAGGAGAAGAAGAATATGTATTTATTTTTGTGATTGGAGCTTTAATGAAGCTAGAGCATGAGATGGAAGATGGAGTAGCCATGAGAGCTTGTTGGAGCTTTCAAAATCGGCAGCAACAGAGGGGAGGAGGAAGAAAATCGGATGGGAGGAGAAAAGGAAGGAGAGAGAGAAGGAAGGAAGGAATGAGAGGAGAGAGAGAGGGGAACCCCTTTTACTTTTCCCACCTTTTGCTTTTTGACTTATTTTATTAGCTAGCTAGTAATGTGAGAGGGCTGATTACTCTTTAAAAAACGGCCCCATATATCTGTACGAGCTGGAGCGTTTTTGTCTTTTTCCGAAAACGCTCGTTATTTTACCTGGTTTAGCACTATTCACTAACCGGGCCCGTTTTCCAGAATTTTCTCGTTCAATTGATCTTAATGGTTCTTAAACCCCCCATTAATGTTTAATTATAGTTATATGATCATCTATAATTTTTACGGGGTCATTTGACCGTTTAAAGTCACATTTTCAGGTTTTCTCGAAAAACGCGCATTAAGTGTCCGTTAGCGTTTTAACGCATTATTTGGATCTGTTTTCTTTGGGAATTTTTCCCACATGTCCTTAGTGTGTAATTAGGGTATAAAAATATATTTATAACCTTAGTTAAGGTTATATACCTCCTAAGATAATTAAATACATGTTTTTACGTTTTGTGACTTTTACGCGTTTTCCTTTTTCTTCTAGTTTTACTTTCTTCACCAATATTCCTAAGGACTTAATTAGCCTTAGAAAATCATAATTACATGTTAATAAAGTCTTGGTAGGCTCTTTGGTCCTAACCAAGTTCATCCCAAGCTTAGAGCATGTTTTGCTCAAATTGCCTTAATGGTACTTTATCGTGTTTACTATGGTTTAAATTGTTCGCTAATGTTTATAAGGCACTTTTTAGCCTTAATATACCATATTTTAATAGTTAAACAACATATCAAGGTTTGGGGTATTTCAAGCATGAAGAAGGAGGTAGCCGAGCATGTGTCAAGGTGCCTGACGTGCCAAAAGGTTAAGTTTGAACACAAGAGATTTGAAGGTATGTTACAACCCTTAAATATACCTGGTTGGAAATGGGATTCAATATCTATGGATTTTATAGTTGGACTACCAACCACTAAAGGAGGGATGAATCAGATATGGGTGATAGTTGACCGATTGACTAAGACTGCGAGGTTAATACCAATGAAGACCACATGGTCAATGGAACAATTAGTGGATGCCTACATCAAAAATATTGAAAGATACCATGGAGTGCCAGCTGAGATCATTTCTGACAAAGATAGCAGGTTTATTTCAAGATTTTGGCAACAATTTCAGAAAAGCATGGGTACAAGGTTAAATCTTAACACTGCATATCATCCACAAACTGATGGCCAAACAGAGATGACCATTCAGACAATAGAAGACATGATGAAGGCATGTGCAATGGATTATCAAGGTTCATGGTTTGACACACTTCATTTAATTAAATTTTCCTACAATAACAGTTGTCATGCAAGTATAGGGATGGCACCATACGAAGCATTATATGGGAGGAAATGTAGAACTCCACTGTGTTGGACTGATTCAGGAGAGCCAACAATGATTGGACCAGAACTGACAGAAGAGATGAGTCGGCAAGTAGGAACATACAACAAAGAGTGAAGGCTGCTCAGGACAGGCACAAATCTTATGCTGATTTGAAAAGAAGACCACTTGATTTTGATGTTGAAGATAAAGTATTTTTAAAAGTATCACCTACCAAGAGTGTAGTACGTTTCGAGAAGAAAGGTAAGTTAGTATTCAAGTTCATTGATCCATATGAAGTTTTGGAAAAGGTAGGAAAATTAGCTTACAGATTAGCTTTACCAATGGAACTGGACAAGGTGCATAATGTCTTGCATGTGTCACAATTGAAAAGATATATTCCAGATGAGTCTCATGTGCTACAAACTGAGGAAGTGGAATTACAACCCAGCTTATCTTATGAGGAACGTCCAATCAGAATTCTGGATCGCAAGACAAGAGAAACCCGAGGGAAAACAGTAGAACTTGTTAAGGTGCTATGGACACATCATGGAGTTGAGGAAGCCACTTAGGAATTTGAGAGTAAGATGATGGAGCAATACCCAGACTTATTTGGATAAGGTTAGTACCCAAAGTTTCAGGGGAAACTTTATTTTAAGGAGGGGAGGAAGGTTAAGGAAAGCATGAGAGTGGAAATCATAGATTCGGGTAATACAGGAGTGAGATGGTATGGTTGGTATATTTATCATGATATGTTTGATATGCTATGCCTTGATTGATGTTATTGCTTAACATGATTATGCGGAATAGGTAAATGTTCACTTGTGGTTATTTTTATGTGGTAATGTTACTTATGGAATTTATACATTGGTGGTAAATGTTTTGTGGCATTACTGAGTTTTGTGGTAAGCTTAAGCTTCGGGGACGAAGCTTTATTTAAGGAGGGGAGGATGAAACACCCCAAGTTATGAGGAAACCCTAATTCCCGAAAGTCCCGGAAACGCTAGAAACCCTAATTCCCGAAGTCTCAGAAATGCTAGAAACCCTAGTTCCCGAAAGTCCCAGAAATCATGGAAATGGTCTTAAAAACCCTAGGAAGGCCTTGGAAACTTAATAAAAACCTAGGAAACCCTAGTAACTTGAGATGAAAAGCCTTGGAAGACCTTAGAAGACCTAGTAAATTCCTAGTAGTCAGAAATGCTCCCATAGCTAGTTTTACTCCATCATAATCATTTTTCTCCCTAAGAAACACCTTAAGCATCTTGTTAAGCACGAGGTGGTGACCTAGTAGGTAGTAAGCATGAGGTGGCAACCTAGTTAACCTAAGCACGAGGTGTCGGGAAGCTAAGGTGTCATGAATGATTGGTTAACATGTTGTTCAGTAGGATCCACACAAGCTAGCAAGCAATTAGGAGGTCACGTGAGGTCAATAGTTAGGTTTTAAGTCAAATATTAACAACATGTTCCTCAATTACACTTAAAACACCTTAATTCCTTTTATACCCTTAAGTGGCGCCTTAAATGAGCTATAACCTGAAGTGTATTCACTTCCATTTACACTTACACACTAGTAGGGCATGTTACCAAACCCATCCTAGCAAAAAAACAGCCAAGGCAAGGCAAACAAGCCTTAAGATGTTCGGCCACTTTTAATGCCATTTATTACTTGTCATGATTAGTTTTCAGCTCATGATCGCCAACCCCCTTGCCGACCTGCCCTTGCCATCATCAGAACTTATGTGTGTTCCTTTAACTTAGCCAAACCAATAACCAATGAGATAAGAAAGGTGTTAGGTGATATGTCATCTTATTAAACCTTACCTTAGTATTAAGTCTCCTCGCTATATAAGAGGAGCCATGACCTGGGCTTATTCCACACACCAATCTACTTCCTTAAACTTCTTAAACACAAAGAAACTCTAGCTAAGAGGTAGGGCAAACCAGCCAACCAAGAACTCCAAAAACCGAAGCCAAGGAGCCAAGGAGGCGCTGAAACCGAGTAGAAGTGAGTAGTTTTCAAGGTGTTATTGGGCAAAATATTGGAAGCTCTTGGGATCCTTTTTTAGAATATTTAAGTACTTAAGTCGTGGTCAAATTTAATGGCAAGAAGAATCCAGGTAGTTCTTGTGCTCCACCCATCTTTCCTTATCAGTCAATTCTGGCGACAGTTTCTGTTTGGGCTTATTTCGGCAGCTTAGGCTGCAGATCTCTTCTAACGCATTTTGTGGTGTGAAAATATACTCTTAATTGGGGATTTTGATATATAGTAGGCCTATAGAAGATCTGGGAAACTTGGTGAACAACCCTTGGACTTGATGTCAGTTTCTGTGATTTTTGTGCTTTAACTTGGAGCCAGCTTTGTGTATAATTTTCATGAACAACCTCCGTGGGTTTTAAGCTAGAAATGATGTATACTTATCACTATTCAATATTCCAGTTTGTGGGTAAGTTCACCAGTTGATTTTTGATGAGTTAAGGGGTAAGATAAAACCTAAAAATATGCCTTAAGACCTTTCTGGTTTCCACTAAAACTATGAAGATTTTTTGGTGGTATCTTGATTTGATTTCGTGGCTAATTACTCATAAGATGATGATACTGAATTGGTAAAAAGGTAGGTCGAAGTTACACAGAGGTAAGACCTTAAATAAGGATTTGTTCTAAAGGTATCTTAAAGGTGTTTTATATGTGCTTTAACTTGGTTTTTGTTTGTTTAATGGTGGTTATGTGCTTTGATATTCTTCGTATACTGTTTGAATGTTTTGTTAAGGCTCAGTACGTGGTTGGACAACCTAAAAACTTGGTACTCACTATGGAATCTGGTTACACAAGTTTATGAGCCCTCGGAGGTCTGGCCCTTATTTTTCCCACTACCAATGAATTGTGGGCAAGCCATCATGATCTACTCTATGGGATGACGACCTATGGGGGTTGCATTAAGGACATGGGGTAAAATTTTCCAAGGGGCCGAGGGTCCTAGTGCCCTTTGTTGAAAGACTGGTGTGCCCGAGGGTTGGTAGAATAATTAAATTGGATTATAAATTGTGATGGTAACTTCTTGGTTGGTATATATCTTGTATTTTGGTAAGGTTATTGCATGGTATGACTTGCTGTATCTACTTACGTCTTATTATGTAGATTAAAGTGTTTTATAAACTAAAATGAATTTTACAGATGGGGCAAAAGAATTACCCAGTTTTTCTGACTTTACCTGTGACCCCTTTCTTTGTGTGTGGTTTTATGGTTAGAGATTGATCTGAAGGATGGTCAAGTGGGAGGGTGACGAGTCAACCTTTTTCTCTTTTGTAGATGTTTACCTAGTAAACAACCTGTGAGTAGTTATAGGAGTCGAAGTCGTCATCACTAGGAAAACCCTTTTGAAAGCTTTAATCTATTGTCCCGCTACGAGGCAATCTAGGATAAGAACCATGAAAGTGAAACAAGTGAAGTAGTGTTTTGCATACTTTCAGTAGTTAAGATGTTTTGTACTTAAGTTTTGGACAATAGATGTTTTGTATGAAAATCACTACTTAGGTTTTGGTGGAAAGATAAGTGTAAGGGAAGGTAACTGAAATACCCCAAACCTAAGTATGCTAAGTAAACATCAAATCATGATGTAGTAAGGCTAAAATATGCCTTAGAAAGATTGGTAGACAATTTAAACCAAGGAAAACACAAGAAAGTGCCTTAAGGGCAATCAGGGCAAAAACGTGCTCTAAGCTTGGAGAGACTTGGGTGAGTACCCAAATATCTTGAAAAGACCTTAGTAATATTCTAATGGTCATTTTAAATCAATTAGCAAAGAAAACCAAGCTTGAAAACAAGTTAAAACACAAAATGTGCTTTAAGAAGTCTTAAAGCACATTTTTGAGAAATTGTCTTAGAATTGAGTTTTGAGTGGCTAAATGCCCATCATTACTCTTTAATCAACATGTGTACTAATTAATATCACATTAGGAGGTCTAAATCAATGGGAAATCAAAAATTTCAGAAATATGTGCACTGATTAGTGAATAGTGCCAAATAGTGACTAGTTTAAGTTTTAATCAAGATAAGCTAATTAGTTGGTCAACAAAGACCATGACTAGCCTTATTTAATATGGGGGCCGGTTTTCTAAGAGATGAGTCACCATAGACTTCATCAAATAAGGAAGAAAAGAAGAGATAAGTAAAGAAGTTACTATTTGCTTTATTAAAGCAAATATCTTACCTTAGCCTACCTTCTCTCCTCTTCTCCATCCATTCTCTTCTTCACACGGTTTTCTTCACCTCCTCTTCTCCATTCACGTAAGAGAAGTCCCCATTGTTGCTTCACCTTGTCTATGTCCAAACTTGCTCATTTTAGCTCCAAATCAAAAACTAAACACATATTATCCTTAGTTAGCTCAAGCTCTAGCTTTCTATCTTTTCAAATCCTTCAAAGCTCCATTTCGGTGCCAAGAGGAAACTCCATTGATGGAGGAAAATCAAGTTTGAAGAGCTTATTAGCTTCTCCATTCTCTTAAGGTAAAGAAAATGTAAGAAAAATCATGTTTCCATCACTTCCTCACCTTGGCCGAAAATTGCCTCATAAGATACCTTGTTTTTATGCCTTGTTCTGGCTTGATTTATTCACCAAGGATTAGTGGAGGTCCTATTTCATTCAATGCCAAAGTCTACCTTGAGACTTCAAAGGTAATCATCCACTTTTATGCCTTAGAACACATTTCTAACCTAGGTTTTCATTCCTTGAGGTTAGTGCATTGTTTAGTACTCACATGAGTCATTGAATATTGATTAGAACATTGGCATGGGGAATTTAAGTGGTGGCCGAAATCTATGCAAGAAGAAGGTCTAAGGAGGAGATTAAGACAAGCTTGAGAAAACAAGGTAAAATGCTTACCTAATGGTGGTTTAAGATTAAGGAATGAGTTTTAGATAAGTACCAATGTAGCTTAGAGCTTACATTGTGTATTGGGTTATATAACCTAAGAAAAAGAACTTAAACAAGCTTATGAACTTGTGATTAAGGAGCTAATGAGAATGGGTTAGTAATATAAGTTAAGGTGGATTTTAAGAGCATTATAACTACTATGAGATTGATGAGTGTATTTGCAGGTTGAAAGCTTTTATATGTGGGAAATTCAGTGTTTAAGTTTAAGCCATTTAAGGGCCTAAGAGCCATGTCATTTAAGAGCCTTAGTGCTATGCAATTTAAGGTTATTGCAATATATTGAGTATGATGTGAATAAATTGATTTGGGTGAGAAAATAAGATGAGAAAGGACTTGGTGTGTGTGAGATTATTGTGTGAGAAAAACAATGCTTATGGGCATGATAAAATACTAAAGGAGCTATGGCGAAATTTGAGTAGAAAACAATGTGTGTGGTGGTAGTGGTGAGTTAATGTGACCAAGGGTTTATTAGGAGTCATTAAAAGGAATTTGGGTGGAAATGAGTTAATGAAGGAGTTCTTGAGGTTTAGAATGCCCTAGAGTTGTCTAGGAAGAATTATAGGATTGGTGGGTGTATGAACACACCAAGACATGGTATGAGGAATGTTAAGACTTGAGCAAAAATCTAGAGGGAATGGTGTATAACGCTTTAAGATGATTTGGGTGTGAACTAGAGAGTAAAACAAGGAGAGTTATGAGAAGCTTGTGTAGGTGGTGGTGAAACTAGTAGAGGACTAGTAAGGGTTCAGTTTAGAAGGTGATGAGTGGTTTGGGAGATAGAAGTAAAACTGTAGGAAAAGGTTGTAAGACGTCAAAGGTAATGGCTAGGGGGTTATAAGAGTGTATGATCATGAGAATGGTGAGTAAGTTGAACAAAAGAGGTGGAAAAAGTCTAAGCAGGGTGTTGCTTGGTCAAGGTAAATGGAGGGTAGTGTTTAAGGTGTTCTAAGGAGATTTTATGACTAAGGATGTTCTAGGGAACGGTAAGTGTTGTTTTGGTGAGAATGATTAAACTATGGAGTTCTTGAGTACTAGGAAGACCTAGGGATGTCCAGAGGGACTAAGGGTTACAATGGTGAATTTAAGGCACCGAAACCATGGTTAAGGAAGCTAGGAAGCTTGTACAAGTTCGAAGGAAAAATAAGGTATAATGACTTGTGAAGATGTAAGCGTGTGCTAGATTACATATAGCTTTGAGAAGCTTGAGCAAAGCAAACGGATATGCATAAGATGCTTGGGAGATGACGTTAAGGTGATGAAGAAACACCTTGGTATAATGGTTACATAGGCATGAGATGCCATTTAGAAACCTGAGGATAAAACATAATGGATGTTAGGGATTTTGGTAAGAGTTGAGTAAGAGTTTAAAGATAAGGAAAATGGGTGTTTGGGCACGTCCGAACTTACGTCCGAACTTGGACGTTCGGACATGCCCTGGAGCGCGTAAGTCTTCTGAACTTCGACTGACGTCCGAACTACCCGTCCGAACATAGAAGTTCGGACACATCTATTTCTATTTTCTGGTTTGGCCTCGAACAACGTCCGAACTTTGGAAGTCCGGACGCATGTTCGGACATTCGACAATCTGCACCCTTAGAGTCTCGAACAGTGTCCGAACTTGGGAAGTCCGGACACAAGTTCGGACAAGGTGCTGTATTGACCAAAAATTTTGTTTAAGGTTGGGAAATGATGGGGAATATTAAGTAATGATGATATAAGGTTGTTTAAGACATGTTTGGTGAGTAACAATGATAATTAAGTGGATGAATAAGTATAAGTTATGGGGAGAAGTGATTCACTTAAGACTAAGTTTATAAGAACTTAAGTGGAGTAAGATGGGGATCATTAGTGACTAAGTGAGTTAAGTAAGTTAGCTTTATTGGAAAGGTAATTAACAACCTAAAATTGAATGAATGTTTTAGGGTTTGAGAATTTGGACTCCAGAGGAGAAGTAAGCAACCGAACGACCAACGGTGAACGGTACAGTTCTCTTGTGACCTGCTTGCTAACGAGGTGTCCCTCGGCTTGTGTGCTATCTGTTTTTGTGTGCTCACTAAACAAGATAAAGCATGCAACCGGAATATTATATATATTGTATTGTTGTGTGATGTTTGAAAACTAACACAACATACCGTGAGAACTTACTAACCAATGTTTAGTAAGAAATTGAGTGAGACTAAGGAACGCCCCCTAATAAGGGACGATACAAACCGAAAGAGGTTAACCAACAAACATGGTCTTGAGACTACTACTAACTGGAACATGAGTGAGGAACCCGGGACCGATCTCCGGTCATGCATGCTAAGGAAAGGGGGTCGGTATCTATAGCAGATTCGACTTCCGATTAAGGACTAGTCCTCGGACTAGTAGCCTTGGGTCGGTTGACCGGCTCGGCTACATTGGACATCCAGTCCAAGGTAGGTGGCTTTAAGATGGCGTGGGGGATCAAGCCTACATCCCCAACAATTTAAGAATGTTGTTTATTGCTGGTAAGTGTCCTGCTGCTGGCTAGGGTTAACCAAGCCCTACAAAAATAAACAACGAACTAAGGGCTAACCTGTTCCAATGAGAGAACGGTTGGCATACTTAAGTTAAGATTAAGATAAGTTACAATCATTCCTTTTTAAAGGATGATTTGTATTGTTAAGATTAAGATTAAGTTAAGATTAAGATTAAGTTAAGGTTAAGATGAGTTGCAACCATTCCTCTTTAAGGATGGTTTGTATAATTAAGATTAAGATAAGTGACATCCACTCCTTATTAAAGGATGGTTGTTTCTAAGATTAAGATAAGACTAAGATTGAGGTGAGATAAGGTTGGACTAAGATTAAGAGGGAACATTACTTAAGAGAGTTAAATATTAACTCTCTAATTAAGGGAACGCATTTAAGTCGTTCATTGTGTGTGAACTTTGATTGTTCATATTTGGATGGTTGTTTACAGCATTTACTATTATGTTGTGCATTTAATCAACCTCCATGCTATCGACAATTAGTCGTCGTAGCCACGTTAGCTTGGGGGCCATGAGGGGATCGTACCAGCATTCGTGCTGACCCCCTTTGGGGGCTGTTTTTACTACACAGGTACATCAGGAAGCAGCCGTCGCGAGAGTAAGAAGGGGTACAAGTGTTACGGTTAAGTGTGGCCTACGAGTTGTGCATGTACACTCGTATGGCAATTTGAGTTAGTAAGATGTATAGAATGTGAGGGGGTTGTAAGAAGGATATGTAAATGGTTAAGCTTGTTGTACTAATGTTCGGTATATTCTGTAGTCAGACCGTGGCAAGGTCCTGGATTGTAAGAATTCCGCTGTGACATGTTTATATATATACTGTTGAGTTGCGAGACCACATCTGGATTGAGTTGGGGTGTTACAAAAAGTGGTATCAGAGCGTAGTTACGCTCTGAAGACAAGAAATACCGAACTTAGGAGAATGATGAGGTTGAGATTGAGTTATGGGTTAAGGGTTGAGAGATAGAGTGTGAGGTGCGTTAGCCAGGACTCCCCGGTGTTTACCGGATATCCATAGTACCTAGGCCCGCCCTCCACATCCCTAACCCTAAATATGTGGAACAAACGCCAGAGAGAAGAAAGCCTCCTCTTACTCTGGGAAACCCGATCTGGCAGTTAGCTAACAGTGAGCAATACGAGAAACATCTTGTTCCACAACAGTTATGGAGAACTTGGGGGTTTTCAATGGAGCGCAACAGTGAAACAGGCGCTACCTATGGAATACTATCAGTAAGGGAGCGGAAATTACCGGCAACATGGGTCGACATGCTACGCAGTCGAGATAACCCGCCGTATCAATGGTAAGGAAAGCACTACGAGTGCAATAGATAAGGAAGTGATAAGAGACATGAATACCGGACAGCGGTCCGAGTGAGCATAACAGGGGAAAAATACAAAGCATGAGGATTGAGATTACTGGAAAGCCCAGTTGAGAACCGAGAACTCCAAACCCCATACAATGAAAAAGGTTGCAAACCTGCCGACATAACGCGGACGACGATAGAAACTTATATAAATTGTATACCGAAATAGGACTACGATGTAGTGCCTGAAGGAGAATCATTACTTAGTAACCACAACAAGTGTGTGGAGACAAGAGCGAGGATTAAGACATAAGGAAATATTAAGGGATTCCCTCAGAAAGAGGAACGCCCTAATAGATGACAGTACTGTCAAACAACAAGGAAACTGCCCGATGGTCGGTTATCCAAAATAAGAGATTATCGAAGGAGTCCCGAGGACTACCAATTACATGGAAATTAGAAGGAAGTTTCACTTCCAATGTGCCTTGTACCAATAACCCATCTGCATGGCGCACTAGCCATAGCAAGTGCTACCACGGTTAAGCTACACGGAAAGCCATCATGGCGAGGTAACCGAACGCTACAGTCGTAGTACGCGTTAACATCGGAATACAAATCTATAAGAACAGAAAAAAAAAATAGGACCTTGGAAGGGCCTGACGGCCTGACCATGATGAGATGAACCGACACATCAGCCAGCAGGGAGCTGAGCTTAGACGAAATACTAAACCATATAAATACTAGCAACGGTATAACCCACTACAAACAACACAACCGACAGTATGGTAAGAACACCAATCTCAAACTCCAAGGGGAAAACCTAAGAGATTGCTCGGTATCGCGAGCAAAAACACTAGATAAGCAATGATATACAAGGGATGTATTATAAGATACTATTGAGACTGTTGAAGCATCGACTTACAACGAAAACGGGATAAGACTCTCAGAGTGACCATTAAGGATACCTACAACAACATTCTTCAATGAAGATGTTGGACGACCCAGAAAACATGGACAAAAGAAATAAACGTAAGCTATAACCTACTAAGGATTAAAAAAAAATGTACAATCCCGACAGAGGGAAGCTCAGCGGACTACCCACACGGAGCGGGTATAGTCGAGCCAAATAACTGATCAATGACAGCTAATACTGTTTGTTTAATTCATTAACACCCAAGTATGATTGATCATCAATGGGTGGCGTAGTCAACGGAAGTTGAACGAAGCGTTGAGATGGAAGTATAAGATAACAGGATTATGTCCAACTTGGACACCTTAAGGCGAACGCCTAATACGAACCTAACCTTGACTATTAAAAGACATAAGTCTAGTAGAATGACAGTATTGTCAAAGACATTAAGTAACCTCAGATCACCTGAATAACTTCCATAGCAGGAAGCAGGATGCAGCAACTTACCATGAAACCCGATACTACATTTAGTATGTAACCTAATGAATGATGGTGTTCCAAGGGACCAGAAGTTTATGAGGATAACCTACAGATGAGTAAGAGTACAAATAATGAACTGAGACATTAAGTACTAAGAGCCTACGAGCCAAGGATGTTAACCACATCAGAGCCCGAGGCGCAATAAGTTATAAGAGAGCTTGTATAAGCCAAAAAAAAAAGGGTACCAATGAGAATATTGAGATAATGCTAAGGATAGGAGCGGAGAACGAACCATGCCTTTTTAGGGTGGGGATACCCCTCCTTGTTGTGAGGCCATGAGTGGGAATGAACCCCTCAAAAGGGCTTTCACCTATTAGAGATAAAATACACTTTATTAAGAAAATGGAAACTATGAACTTTGAGATCACCTTAGAACATACCAGATACACTTGAGCAATAAGAAAAGCTGCAGAGACAGACCTTATATCCAACACCCAGAATTTAAGAATCAGTAGTCGTCAGAGATAAACGTTGTGAGTGCACAACATGGCATGTCAAGTGACCAACGCTCAAAGAGTTTTTGGTTCAACGAATGACTTCTTCAGTAACCGATTAAATTGTATGGTAAGAAACGCCATAAGGTGGAAGGAATGTGAGGGAAATCAGCCTATTTACGAATCTGAGATTGGAACATAACATCTTCATATTAAGAGTCAACTGTTTTACAACGCGGTACAGCAACCACCATACACCGGAATGAGAGAACTCCCAGTGTGTTTACACCCGGAAGGGATTGAGTATAAGGTTAAGACATTAGAATAAGTGAGTAAGAGTTGCACCATTAATGGGCAACATGGTAAAGGCCAACTACCACGGTAGTAGTGGTCGTGAGTACAATAGTTAGATAAGTGGATTAAGTCATGGTGCGCGGTAAGGCGACCATTATGTATGAACCGTCAAATATTGACACTGAGGCAATTAGATTTATGAGTTAAGACCAGCATAAGTAAGAAAATAAGATGGTAGACGAACTGAGCATTGATGCCAGTAGCTGGACCTGGTTAGGTAAATTTCACAGGAAGCACACATCCATTCCTTAAGGAACTGGAAGTGCATTCCTAGTAGCATAAATATGAGAAACAAGATAAGAGGCTCTACGGAAAGAGACCTCAGATATTAAGTGACCGAATCAATACGGAATACAGGAAGCTAGAGCATACCATACCCAAGAACACAGTAAATGGACTTCCCTTGATTAACTTCAAGAAGAACAATAAATGTTATTATGGAACGATGAAAGAGGAGATCGACAACAGAATACTTCATAATTAGCAATAGCTAAACGTGTGACGGACACTATGAGTTTACTAAAACGAGACGTGGGACGACTGCACCCCACAGGGGCTTGCAGGCCTGACACGCTCATTTATGAGTTAGTTGGGTAAGTAGTAATGTACCAGTAAGGTACCCCATGCATGTGAACGAGTGGTGTAAGGAACACGGGAGTAGTCGACTCCGTACCACGACAACGACGCAAGATCAGACAAGAGCAGCTACTACCAAAACAGTCGAGAGAAGAATTCAGTTGAACCAGCAACACAGAGGAACCAAGAACAGATAATTAAGGACTATGAAGTGCGAAGAGCACGGATTGTTAAGTACAGACATTGGACATGTCTTAAGATGTAAGGATTAAGACTGTAAAGCGCATATGCACTAAACAGTAGTTTCAGACTAAGAATCATCCTCAGACCAAAGGTCAGTTGGGGAGAACAATTTAGACATTCGAGAAAATACTAAGAGTATGAGCGTAAGATCTTCAAGGAGAATGATAGACGAGTTACAACTCATTAAGGCCGTGTATATATAAAGATAACACGTGTCCATTGAGACAATTAAGCCTAAGATTATCAGAGTGTGCAGCGGAAGCTAGCAGATCACTACCTTTGAGATTAGACCAAACTAAGTTAAGGAAACGGTATAAGTACCGTTAAGAATCCTCGATACAGAGACTAAGTCATTTCTGATCGAATTATAAGTAAGATAGATGACGTGGAAGCTAGAATGCTTGGTGAGAATTAGACATCTTGAACTTATGTTCAAAGATGATGTGAGGATTACGTGGGCGTAATCCATTTTAAGGGGGGTAGAGCGAAAACCGCTTAGCGTATGTTTGTGTACTGAGTACATAAACTACGGTGTGCATAGCACAAAATAATTTGAGAATATGTTTTACATAAACATTTGGATAAATCATGGTTATTGCACACAGAAGATGTGAATACCATACATATTAAGTACCTATCTTGTTAACTCCGGTGTGAGTACAAGTTAAGAGAATTAAGGAAGAGGATTAAGGAGACTTAAGAAATAAGAATATATAGGTATGAGTCGATATGAGACTATGTGTGAGATAAGAATAAGATAACATTATGAGATATTATTTGATATGATATGAGTTAGGATATAGTAATGCTATGTGGTATGAGACAGTGGAAGTTGGTATGAGACTTATATAGAATTAGTAGGAATTTAAGTCTTGAGGTAATTACTAAGAGATGAATTGGGAATGTTTGATGGACTGAGTCCACACTTTGGAGATGTATTGATTATGATTAGAAGAACTAAAAAGATAGAAAATTGGACATGAGTGAATTATTTGGATGTTTGAAAATGACGTGGGAGGTGGAACTTGATTTTCTAGGGATCAAGGGAAACCGAACACAAATGGGGGAAGGATAGTTCTACACTGATGCTGATCACATCAGGGTTGGATGATTCCTGAAACTCCCTACCAGTGGTCACAATTAAATCACACTAAGGATAGAGGCCTTAGGATAAAATGAAATTGGAGTTGCTTGTATTTTTAATTAGAGGAATTATTCCTCACATGACCTCGTAAAAAGGATTACCTTTTTACTGAGTCTCGCCCATGAAGTCGAGGACGCACGAGCCTTTGTCTTCGGACCGGTGACATGGGGAGAGCAGCGTGTTTTGTATTCTGGCCCATGGTGACGAGGACGAATGAGCCATTGTCTACGGACCGGTGACATGGGAGAATACGTTGGAAGTTATGTGAATGTTTTAATCATCAAAAAAACAAAGGAATTTTGAGTGCTACACATGCTTAAGCATGTTGTGTGATATTTAAGTATAGAATATGGGGATCCAATGATCCAATGAGATTAAGTATACATAAGTATGATCTATATGATCTAAGGAATGAGGTAAGACATGTATTCTAATAAGATAAGATGCATGGGAACTTTGGGGACAAAGTTCTTTTAAGGGGGGTAGATTGAAATACCCCAAACCTAAGTATGCTAAGTAAACATCAAATCATGATGTAGTAAGGCTAAAATATGCCTTAGAAAGATTGGTAGACAATTTAAACCAAGGAAAACACAAGAAAGTGCCTTAAGGGCAATCAGGGCAAAAACGTGCTCTAAGCTTGGAGAGACTTGGGTGAGTACCCAAATATCATGAAAAGACCTTAGTAATATTCTAATGGTCATTTTAAATCAATTAGCAAAGAAAACCAAGCTTGAAAACAAGTTAAAACACAAAATGTGCTTTAAGAAGTCTTAAAGCACATTTTTGAGAAATTGTCTTAGAATTGAGTTTTGAGTGGCTAAATGTCCATCATTACTCTTTAATCAACATGTGTACTAATTAATATCACATTAGGAGGTCTAAATCAATGGGAAATCAAAAATTTCAGAAATATGTGCACTGATTAGTGAATAGTGCCAAATAGTGACTAGTTTAAGTTTTAATCAAGATAAGCTAATTAGTTGGTCAACAAAGACCATGACTAGCCTTATTTAATATGGGGGCCGGTTTTCTAAGAGATGAGTCACCATAGACTTCATCAAATAAGGAAGAAAAGAAGAGATAAGTAAAGAAGTTACTATTTGCTTTATTAAAGCAAATATCTTACCTTAGCCTACCTTCTCTCCTCTTCTCCATCCATTCTCTTCTTCACACGGTTTTCTTCACCTCCTCTCTTCTCCATTCACGTAAGAGAAGTCCCATTGTTGCTTCACCTTGCTATGTCCATAACTTGCTCATTTTAGCTCCAAATCAAAAACTAAACACATATTATCCTTAGTTAGCTCAAGCTCTAGCTTTCTATCTTTTCAAATCCTTCAAAGCTCCATTTCGGTGCCAAGAGGAAACTCCATTGATGGAGGAAAATCAAGTTTGAAGAGCTTATTAGCTTCTCCATTCTCTTAAGGTAAAGAAAATGTAAGAAAAATCATGTTTCCATCACTTCCTCACCTTGGCCGAAAATTGCCTCATAAGATACCTTGTTTTTATGCCTTGTTCTAGCTTGATTTATTCACCAAGGATTAGTGGAGGTCCTATTTCATTCAATGCCAAAGTCTACCTTGAGACTTCAAAGGTAATCATCCACTTTTATGCCTTAGAACACATTTCTAACCTAGGTTTTATTCGTTGAGGTTAGTGCATTGTTTAGTACTCATATGAGTCCTTGAATATTGATTAGAACATTGGCAAGGGGAATTTAAGTGGTGGCCGAGATCTATGCAAGAAGAAGGTCTAAGGAGGAGATTAAGATAAGCTTGAGAAAACAAGGTAAAATGCTTACCTAATGGTGGTTTAAGATTAAGGAATGAGTTTTAGATAAGTACCAATGTAGCTTAGAGCTTACATTGTGTATTGGGTTATATAACCTAAGAAAAAGAACTTAAACAAGCTTATGAACTTGTGATAAGGAGCCAATGGAAATGAGTTAGTAATATAAGTTTAAGATGGTTTTAAGAGCATTATAACTACTATGAGATTGATGAGTGTATTTGCAGGTTGAAAGCTTTTATATGTGGGAAATTCAGTGTTTAAGTTTAAGCCATTTAAGGGCCTAAGAGCCATGTCATTTAAGAGCCTTAGTGCTATGCAATTTAAGGTTATTGCAATATATTGAGTATGATGTGAATAAGTTGATTTGGGTGAGAAAATAAGATGAGAAAGGACTTGGTGTGTGAGATTATTGTGTGAGAAAAACAATGCTTATGGGCATGATAAAATACTAAAGGAGCTATGGCGAAATTTGAGTAGAAAACAATGTGTGTGGTGGTAGTGGTGAGTTAATGTGACCAAGGGTTTATTAGGAGTCATTAAAAGGAATTTGGGTGGAAATGAGTTAATGAAGGAGTTCTTGAGGTTTAGAATGCCCTAGAGTTGTCTAGGAAGAATTAGAGGATTGGTGGGTGTATTGAACACACCAAGACATGGTATGAGGAATGTTAAGACTTGAGCAAAAATCTAGAGGGAATGGTGTATAATGCTTTAAGATGATTTGGGTGTGAACTAGAGAGTAAAACAAGGAGAGTTATGAGAAGCTTGTGTAGGTGGTGGTGAAACTAGTAGAGGACTAGTAAGGGTTCAGTTTAGAAGGTGATGAGTGGTTTGGGAGATAGAAGTAAAACTGTAGGAAAAGGTTGTAAGACGTCAAAGGTAATGGCTAGGGGGTTATAAGAGTGTATGATCATGAGAATGGTGAGTAAGTTGAACAAAAGAGGTGGAAAAAGTCTAAGGAGGGTGTTGCTTGGTCAAGGTAAATGGAGGGTAGTGTTTAAGGTGTTCTAAGGAGATTTATGACTAAGGATGTTCTAGGAAACGGTAAGTGTTGTTTTGGTGAGAATGATTAAACTATGGAGTTCTTGAGTACTAGGAAGACCTAGGGATGTCCAGAGGGACTAAGGGTTACAATGGTGAATTTAAGGCACCAAAACCATGGTTAAGGAAGCTAGGAAGCTTGTACAAGTTCGAAGGAAAAATAAGGTATAATGACTTGTGAAGATGTAAGCGTGTGCTAGATTACATATAGCTTTGAGAAGCTTGAGCAAAGCAAACGGATATGCATAAGATGCTTGGGAGATGACGTTAAGGTGATGAAGAAACACCTTGGTATAATGGTTACATAGGCATGAGATGCCATTTAGAAACCTGAGGATAAAACATAATAGATGTTAGGGATTTTGGTAAGAGTTGAGTAAGAGTTTAAAGATAAGGAAAATGGGTGTTTGGGCACGTCCGAACTTACGTCCGAACTTGGACGTTCGGACATGCCCTGGAGCGCGTAAGTCTTCTGAACTTCGACTGGCGTCCGAACTACCCGTCCGAACATAGAAGTTCGGACACATCTATTTCTATTTTCTGGTTTGGCCTCGAACAACGTCCGAACTTTGGAAGTCCGGACGCATGTTCGGACATTCGACAATCTGCACCCTTAGAGTCTCGAACAGTGTCCGAACTTGGGAAGTCCGGACACAAGTTCGGACAAGGTGCTGTATTGACCAAAAATTTTAAGGTTGGGAAATGATGGGGAATATTAAGTAATGATGATATAAGGTTGTTTAAGACATGTTTGGTGAGTAACAATGATAATTAAGTGGATGAATAAGTATAAGTTATGGGAGAAGTGATTCACTTAAGACTAAGTTTATAAGAACTTAAGTGGTGTAAGATGGGGATCATTAGTGACTAAGTGAGTTAAGTAAGTTAGCTTTATTGGAAAGGTAATTAACAACCTAAAATTGAATGAATGTTTTAGGGTTTGAGAATTTGGACTCCAGAGGAGAAGTAAGCAACCGAACGACCAACGGTGAACGGTACAGTTCTCTTGTGACCTGCTTGCTAACGAGGTGTCCCTCGGCTTGTGTGCTATTGTTTTGTGTGCTCACTAAACAAGATAAAGCATGCAACCGGAATATTATATATATTGTATTGTTGTGTGATGTTTGAAAACTAACACAACATACCGTGAGAACTTACTAACCAATGTTTAGTAAGGAATTGAGTGAGACTAAGGAACGCCCCCTAATAAGGGACGTATAACCGAAAGAGGTTAACCAACAAACATGGTCTTGAGACTACTACTAACTGGAACATGAGTGAGGAAACCCGGGACCGATCTCCGGTCATGCATGCTAAGGAAAGGGGGTCGGTATCTATAGCAGATTCGACTTCCGATTAAGGACTAGTCCTCGGACTAGTAGCCTTGGGTCGGTTGACCGGCTCGGCTACATTGGACATCCAGTCCAAGGTAGGTGGCTTTAAGATGGCGTGGGGGGATCAAGCCTACATCCCCAACAATTTAAGAATGTTGTTTATTGCTGGTAAGTGTCCTGCTGCTGGCTAGGGTTAACCAAGCCCTACAAAAATAAACAACGAACTAAGGGCTAACCTGTTCCCAATGAGAGAACGGTTGGCATACTTAAGTTAAGATTAAGATAAGTTACAATCATTCCTTTTTAAAGGATGATTTGTATTGTTAAGATTAAGATTAAGTTAAGATTAAGATTAAGTTAAGGTTAAGATGAGTTGCAACCATTCCTCTTTAAAGGATGGTTTGTATAATTAAGATTAAGATAAGTGACATCCACTCCTTATTAAAGGATGGTTGTTTCTAAGATTAAGATAAGACTAAGATTGAGGTGAGATAAGGTTGGACTAAGATTAAGAGGGAACATTACTTAAGGAGTTAAATAATTAACTCTCTAATTAAGGGAACGCATTTAAGTCGTTCATTGTGTGTGAACTTTGATTGTTCATATTTGGATGTTGTTTACAGCATTTACTATTATGTTGTGCATTAATCAACCTCCATGCTATCGACAATTAGTCGTCGTAGCCACGTTAGCTTGGGGGCCATGAGGGGATCGTACCAGCATTCGTGCTGACCCCCTTTGGGGGCTGTTTTACTACACAGGTACATCAGGAAGCAGCCATCGCGAGAGTAAGAAGGGGTACAAGTGTTACGGTTAAGTGTGGCCTACGAGTTGTGCATGTACACTCGTATGGCAATTTGAGTTAGTAAGATGTATAGAATGTGAGGGGGTTGTAAGAAGGATATGTAAATGGTTAAGCTTGTTGTACTAATGTTCGGTATATTCTGTAGTCAGACCGTGGCAAGGTCCTGGATTGTAAGAATTCCGCTGTGACATGTTTATATATATACTGTTGAGTTGCGAGACCACATCTGGATTGAGTTGGGGTGTTACAGTAACTATTTTTGGATAGGGGAGTGACTAGTCTTTAGCCTTAGCATCCACAGTAGGTGTGTGGATGTGGCACTAACACCCAGAAGGAAATTTTTTTGTAGAGTATTCCGCTGCAAAATTAGAAACATAATATAAGATGGTTGGTTTTACCTAGGGATGTCAATCTTGACACGAACCCGAAATCCGACCCGAAACCGAAACACTAAAACGCTGGTTTGGGTTGCAATTTTCAACCTGAAAACATTTTTGGGTCGGGTTCGGGTTGGGTTGCTAAAAACCCGGGTCAGTTTTGGGTTTGAGCTGCCGACCCGATTTCAACCCGTAACCTGAAAAAAATTTTAAAAAAGAAAGGAAAATATATATTCTTATAGTTATGCGACACTCTTAATATATCAATTATGTAACCATTTATGTTTGATGGTTTTATATGTTATATTTCATTGACTTGGTGATTTTGTGTAGAATTTGTGTTG
Organism: Limonium bicolor; assembly: GCA_023374045.1. Lineage (NCBI taxonomy): Eukaryota > Viridiplantae > Streptophyta > Magnoliopsida > Caryophyllales > Plumbaginaceae > Limonium > Limonium bicolor. The sequence continues at coordinate 460,428,905 of CM041777.1, read as the reverse complement.
ATAGTATAATATTTCTAATTTTTGGGTTGATTTTGGGTCAAATTTGGGCTGATTTTGGGTTGATTTTTGGTTTTGGGTCAATTTTGGGTTGATTTCAGGTCACCAAGTCGGTTTCGGGTTGACATAACATAACCCGTTTTGGGTTCGGGTTGGTTTCGGGTTGAGGTGAAACATTAGCAAGTCGGGTTCGGGTTGAAGTCAACCCGACCCAAAGCCCGAAATCGACAACCCTAGTTTTACCTTAGTGAAGTGTGGGTGTTACGAAATTCAATGCCCAAAATTCACACAATCAAACCAGAGCAAATACAAGAGAAACCATGAGGGTTTGAGAGGTAGAAAACATCAAAAACAGCAAGGAAAACAGTCCAGGAAACACATCGAAATTCATCCAACATCAACCCAATTCTAAACTCCCCTTGGTTGAACATCCTTCATCAAAACCATTCACCACCTACCTCAATCGAAGTGCAGAAGTCCACAGACTGAAGCCAAAACGCAAACCAGCATTCCCACAGATCAACTGAACCAAAGAAACACTAATCGACAAACCTCACACTGAAATCACAATCAAAACCCAAAACACCAAACTGAGAACAAAACCATACTTGAACTCACAAAGAAAACCAATACGCAGATGAAGAAGAAACACAAAAGTGAAGATTTGAATTGACCAACGTAGCAGCAAACCCAAGCCAACAATCCACCAACGCAAAGGAGAACTAGAAGGGAGAAAAGAGGGGAGAAGAACACTCAGAAACTGTCAAGGAACGCAGAACAGGAAAAGAACTTTCCTTTTCTAAGACTGAATCCCTTATCTTAAAACAAATGGCAAATGACCTCTTTGCCCTTCCCCTTCTCCTCAAACCACAAAAACACCTAAATGACATAAAACCCACTTAACATAATACAACAATATAAAATCCTACTTAATATAAAATCCGGGTTATAACAACCACTATACAGTCAATATTCTAGAGTTCACAGTCGCAAAAAAGAAAAAGATTCAATTTTGGGGTATATATACCACCTAAACACGCTCTCTCTCTCCCCCTCTCTCTCTCTCTCTCTCTCTCTCTCCACACTCTCCTTTTTAACTTTGTAGGAATACCATCTATTCAAAAACCTCTCAAAACCTCTCTTTGGTCGGATTTTATTTTTAACATTTAAGGTAACATTCTTCACTCCTAATCGATTGTTTTATATTATTGTATGATTAGTAATAGTTTTAGTAATGATTTAGATCAACAAAACTCAAATCGAGGTTAAAAAAACTGGGTTATTATTTAATATCTGTCCGGAACGGACGAAACGGACAGACCACCATAATGTCCATATTTTATCGTCCACTTTTTCATCCGTTCAAGATTCGGCCTGAAAAATGGTCCGTTTAGTGCACCAATAAGATATAAACTATTTATGTGCGATCCTTTTTATTTTTGTTCGCACAGGTAAGACGTCTTTAAGGGTCCGTTTTGATGCGTTTGTTCTGGACGCTTACAAAAAGCATTCGTTTAGCGGACGAGTTACTCATGTCTGCTTCAGTTTCGTCCATTGCGGACGTTAACAAGTATTGTCCGTTACGGACGGTATACTAGTTGTCCGTTCTGGACCTTCAATGGTTTTTCGTTTGTGACTTGTTGGTGTAACTGGTTACTTTATTCTCTTTGTTTTGTTTGCAGATATACACTTGACTTGGGGCCCACTTATAATATGAAAAACAGAATTTAATGGTAATTTCTTGGCTACATCCCCAATGTAGTTATTGATGGCTACATATATGTACATTTGTTCTATAAAAACTGTCCAACTAGTAAATAAAAACTGTACGGATGTATATGTAAAGTTATACATTGAATTCTGATATTACTGAAATTTTAATAGATGTACATAGTAATTTCATAAACTGTACAATAAACTTAAAAAACATGTACTTTTACACTATACAAACTGTATAATTTTAAATATTTTTTAAAAATAACTACATATGTTTGTAGCGAAGAATGATTGAAATTAAATAAGGAAGCAAGGAGGGATCAACATCAACTCTAATATGTTTTTTTCTATAATTATTAGCATTATGTTCAACTAAAGTGAGACCGAAAAAACTAAAATGACAACAAGTTTTTTAAGGGTCTCTAGTCTCACTTTTTTATGAAAAAATATATATAACGAAAATTAATATAGTTTAGTTTGAAAATGGAATGACTCTTTTTCTCTATAAACTATTAGAGGTTGAAAGGATGATAACTTATATTAAGATATTTGTAAATTGTAAAAGCTAGTTGTTGGTACTATAATATATTCAGAATACACACTATGTATTTAAGGTAAGAAATTAACCCTTTATATTTCTTGGCTCATAGTTCACAGGCCCAAATCGCGGATTGGCCCGAACCATGGTCTTGATCAGTTCACCACAGCGTTTTGACAATTGGCCCGACCATCACGATTGTTTGGCCAGAAGCCAATCTTATTTGCGTCCATCCTTGGGTAGCGCATGGCGAGTGACAAGCTATGTTGCATTGAAACGTTTTCAAGTTTGGGGACGGGGACGTTTCGGGGTGACGAAACGACATTTTCAAAATATAGAACAAATGGGGACAGGGACGGTAAATAAATATGGATATATTATATTTTTTATATAAAATTATATTATATAAGTTAAAACTATATTTATAGGATATAAATCAAATCAGTTAACCATTAAAAAAAATATTTATAAAAGATAACATTATAACTACATTGTAAACAGAAAAAAGTTCACATGTCCAAAAGGAAAGATAAATAAATTGGGGACGGTTAGTTTATATCTTGTTTATAAAATGATATTGAAATGGCGAGGGTTTGTTGAGGTTGGCAATAATGTTTTCTCTCTTCTAGGGATTTAGGAGGCGATTTCTATAAGGCGGTGCTGCTGCTCGTCGGTAAGGTTGCGACGATCTCCTTCCCAGAAGTGTGGGTGTACGTTTTCGGCAGTCTGAGTGTACGCTCATGGCAGTGTGGGTGTACGCTATCAGAGGAGGATTGATGGAAATATTAAAAGGTGGGCTGTTTGGCATTGGTGATGTTCTGCTCTAAGTCGGCGTGGGGTAGATTGGCGTGTGGGTGACCGCTAGTACGGAGGCTAGAATTGAGGATACATAGGTATGTCATTGCGGTGGCTAGTTCTCGGCTTCCGTGGATGTTTTTTGATAGGTTCTTGGTGAAAGGCAGCGGTGTGGGTTTCTTTGGGGGAGTCAAAAAAAAAAAAGAAATGAGGGACAACTAGTTTGTTCAATTTTTGATAGGAAACGTTTCAAATAGCAACACAGGACATTTCGAAAAGATGAAACATTTTGATGTAAATAAGGGTGATCCTGAAGCGTTTCAGAAGCATGAAATGTCATTCAAGAGCCGTCCCCGTGCTTCTTAGGTGACAAGGCAGACAGTTCCTGGCAACACATGCCCAAGTTCTATCGGATTTTAGGCATGTGTCCAGTCAGGTGCAGATCTGACACTCGACATGCTATCAGTAGTACATCCCTGCTCACGACAAGTAGTGACCTTCAGCCGAGTACTCAAGATTTCAAGCGTGTGTTAGTCTCGTGATGGCAGCCCTTCGTATATATTTGTTGAAGTTGACATCGCCCAACAGTGCAAAAGGCACGCTCGGCCGGATAATGTACGACCGTTTTAATCATGTCTAGTAAAATTAATTTAAAGTCGATATACTTCTTTATATTCAAAATGCGAATTGGTTTTCGCATTTATATTACAAGTTCAAAAAAATGTATAGCCAAAATTATATGTGTAGCATCCTATATGGACGGTTGTCCAACAACCTATAGTTCTCAAGCCTTCGTGTTTGAAAACTAGCCTCTTTTTAAGCCCTTTAACCTCACATGGACTTAAAAGTGAAAGGCCTTGTTGTTGTAGTCAACCCGTCTGTATCATTATAAACCTATAACTTTACTACTCATACCCCAATGTGGGATGGGGATATTACATACTCCCCACTCAAAGAGAGCGATGTCCTCATCGCAAGCCTAACATCCAAGTCCCGAGGACCTCCTCGGTAGGTGTCGGGTAGTCCATCCCGACATGGTCCCGAGTCAGTTCTGATACCATTTGTAACACCCCATATGGGTAGCTGTCCAACAACCTAGCTCTCAAGCCATTCGGGCTTGAAAACTAGCCTCTTCCAATCCCTTTATCCTCACATGGTGTAACACCCCTACTCCTAATCTTGTATAATCGCTAGTCGTAGCATAATTAAATACATAAGTCGCTTCGGAAATCATAACTAACTTCTATAACTCGAGTGCTACACACCGTCACTCACCATGTGAGTAACAGGGTTTCCACTTACCAAATAAATATAACCATAGTGATGACTAGATAGTTTAAACTTTAACATAACAACATCAAACCTAAAATCTAAACAAGTGAGCGACTACATAATCTAACCCCCGTACAAACGTAATATAATACAATGAAGTCTAGAAGTGAGAAAATCAAAATAAATGTCGACTACCCAAAAGTCCCGCACTCCGCCTTCAAGTCTCGATCAATTTCCTGTAATGTGTTGCCGTATAGGCTCAGCAAAACACTGAATATGCTAAAGTGTAATCCTAGATCCTTTAGATCACTTAGGTCATTTAGTCATCTTAACATGTGGTTCATTACATGCAGTTCCGTTTTACATGTATATAATAAAAACCGTAAATACTATAAGTAAACACTCAGCAGTTCAACCAATGCATACACAACATTGCACAAGTATTCATTCACATAAGTAAAACGATAAACGAGTAGATGCGATAAAACGCGGTAGTCGATTTTTTACGAACGGTACTCGTTGCTTCGCCTTCGAGGCACCTTTATTTGTTATCCGGGTTTACTCTTAATCTCATATGGGAGTCATGTTAGGTCAACCCGTATATTAGTTTTCTTAATGGACAGTCGTCCTGTGTACACCAACAGTAGTGCCCCCCGGTCAATGATCCAAAGATCTATGGACTTCCTCTTGCCTAAATGAAGGCGTCCCATGCGGCTGTAGCCATGTACCAACAGTGGTACCCTCTGACCAACGATTAAATGTGGCTCGTCGGAATTTCCAAGAGCGGACCCGATCCAGGTTTCCTACTCTAGTGATCACTCTGCACAACCAGCTAGTCCGTAGACTACATTGGTGAAATACCCCTACCATTTAAATAATTAAATAATTATAAATAAGTATTATTTAGTGGATTATTAAACCCTAAAGAAAGTATATAAACACTTAGGCGTTAAAACGCACCAAAACTCCTTAAGGTCAAAAACGAGCGTTAAAGCCGGACCTTAAGCTAAACAAGTTAGATAAGCTATAAACTTCATATGAAGTTAATCAAGGATCATTATATGACCCTTAGAATACAGGACCTCATCTAAAACTTAGCAAAAATACAAAAATGCTCGGGAGTTCCCTTAAAGGCCCTTAAGGCCCGAAAGTCCCGGAAATACTTTATAGGATGAAGTAAAGGGTTACACTTCATTCCAAATGCACCATAATGCTTTATTAAACATATAAGATGAATTCCTTAAGCTAAATTCTCAGTTAAACGCAAAACACTTGGAGGTTCCCGATGAGGACCCCATAAACCCCCGGGAATGCCCCAAAGAAGTGCCGAGGTGGCACAAAGTCCTATATAAATCATTCTTAGAGTTCCTAACATCATTATTCAACATTCTAAAGATAATGCTCGAGCTACTTTCTCAAAAATAAACAAAGTGCTCGGACGAATTTCTTAACGCTCCTATTTTACCCCGGGAGTGTCCCGGTAGCCCGGAAATTGAGTTATGAGTTGATATAACCCCATATAACTCAATGTAACACCTTAACATATTATTATTGACTATAAAAAATGTTTATAAACACTTGGAACTCATAGCGACTAATTATTTTCCAGAAAATCCTTAAAGCACAAAAACGCACCTTCGGGTGTCACAAAAATGCGTTCTACGCAATTGCCTTGAAGTTTTTGAGGAGCCAAGAGTTGATAATCTTAAAAGGGAAAAATTGACCATCTAAATCAATTAATGCCAGTGCTAAACTCATAGCACAAGTAGGGCCGATTTTGTCATCAAAAAGGTACCTAAAATCAGCATTTTTACCTTAGAACTTTCATCTTTTACCTTGGTATAAATGTACCAATTAAATGTTGTGACTTATAACGTGTCATAATATGGTCTTAATACAATATAGTGTGACAAAGACCAAGTTAAAATCAACTCCATGAGGACACTATAGTGGCCGATTTTTAAGGTCTAAAAACCATGATTTTTGCTTAGTAAATTACCTTATGGAATGGTGAATCACCTTATCACATGCCATGTTGTATTGTGTCAAATAATTCAGTTAAATGGGAGCCCCATTACCGTATACCTACAGGAGAAAAACAAGAAGAGGTTAGCTTTTGAAAAGCAATGAAATTAAATACACCAAAAGTAGATCTAGACTTGTATAATGTAAAGCTTGTAACTAAACAAGTCAAGCAGCCCATGTGCTATCTTATAGCTGCCGATTTTCATACATAAAAAGAGAGATTGATTGCTACATAATTGGTCAAATAAACAACTACCTAACTAAGCATAATTCATTGTCAAATATAGACAAAAATCAAGTGCATCCAAACAGCACATGGTGCCGATTTCAACAAGGAAAAGAAGGCTTAATTTGCCTTATAAAAATTAAACTAAGATACCTACCTACCTAGCCATGTTCTAATGTCTTCAATCATCAAGAATCAAATGCCAATATGCAGTCCACATTGCCAGAATTCCAAGAGAATAAGACATGTTAATTGCCTTAGAAAAATCAAAAGACATGTACCTACCTTGTCTTGTCTTCTTCTTTCAAATTGTCAAACAAAGACTCCTTATTCTCTTGTCAATCAGCTGAAAGAGAGCCTTAATTATGGGCATATTCTTGAGCCAAACAAACAATTAATAAACAAAAAAAAGACTAAACAATTTGACAATTATTGTGTCAAAATAATTCCAATTTGATTCCTTGCCTTTGGCTACCTTCTTAGTCCAACGTGAGCTAGCCATTCTCCTTGCCCACTCCATGGCCGATTGGTAAGGCTTCCAAACTCTCTCTTTTCTTCTTCATTTGCTAAGTAATTCCTTAGAGCTTCAAAGCTCCATTAATGGTGAATTAAATTCTAACACCATTTCTATGTAAATTTCCTAGTTAAATCTACTAAGTCTTGAAGCAAGAATCATCCTATCAACTAGCCAAGATTTCGCCAAGCATTAGTACTCCAAGGAGGTACCTAGATTCAACAACAACACAAGGAACAACAAGATCAAGTTAAGGTATATTTTATATGTTGAAAATCCTAAGTAAATTCCTTAACCTATAACCGAAAATTATAAGCTTCTAAATCTATATTCTCTTCATTATTTCATGAAGGAAACTTGGATCTACAATCATCCCAAGGTGTACCAAGAATACCTTGTTAAATTCCTAAGGTAAACTCTTGTAGAACTACTCCAAATATTATTTATAAATCCTTGTTAGAAGTCTAACAAATGGATCTCCTAAATATATTCAAGAAGGCCGAATTCTCTTCATCAAAATAGCATTTGAAGAGCTTGGAATCCAAGGAGAAATCAAGTACAAGAATTGTCTTGATTTAAGGAGTAAGTTTCTATAATTAAGGTTTATTAAGTTTAAGCTTGATTTAAGCTTCAAACTTTGGTATAAAAATTAGGTATAACCTCTAAATAAATTAAGGCCAAAAATATTGGGTTATTATATCAAGAAATAATTTATAACATATAAGGTAAGATTATTACCTTAAGGTATAAATATGTGTCACAAAAATTAATTATGATACATATATAGTTAAACCGAGTTATCTAAGAATTAAATGTTCTATTTTGGGTTTATAATCATTCTAAGTCATTAGCATAATTTTTAGAAGTGTTATATGGCTTATACATTTATATATACATATTATAAAGTTTAAATCAAGTTTTGAAACCATATAATAAATAAATGTTACAGCCGAGAACAATATGTGTTATTTGGTGATTTTTAAAATGTATATAAGTGTATTAACTTATATTATAAATTTTGGGAACATTAAAAATAGCTACAAGTATTTATATGGCTAGTTTATAAAGTTATGTGGCTAAAATGTAAATTTTGAAAAGTTTGTGTATTATATATGATTGCCGAGAACTAAAGGAGTTATTTGGTATAATTATGTTATAATATAAGGTAGGAATTAATATTATGAATTTTGGTGAATTTAAATAAGTGGTTAAGTGTTAAAATAACATTTTATAAAGTTTTGGGACTATTTTGTAATTATTGGGAAGTTTGGAAGTATAACCGAATTATATATGAATTTATGGGTATATTAAAATATTAATTATGAAATAAAGTCTTGGTCAAAGTGTTGACCAAAAACTTTGGGTTAAATGATTTATGACATAAAATATTAAGGTTATAAAAGTTTAAGGGTGAATATGTAATTTATGAAAATATAAGTGAAGAACCGAATTTAATTTGGGGCGAATTCATAATTTGCAAAATTATAAGGGCCTTTTCGGTATTTAAGAAAATTGAATATTGAAACTATAGTTTATAAGTTAATATGTAACTTATATAAAGTTTTGGGGTTAAAATGTAAATATGGAAAGAATGTGTTGAAAACCGAAAGTTAAAGGGGTTGATTTGTAATTTACAAAAGTTGGAATGTTTAAATTGTAATTTCCAAAGTTAATATGGATGGTTAGTAAATTATAAAAGTTATATGGTTATTTGGTAAGTTGTAAAAGTTAATGGGTTCAAATTATGATTACCGAAAATTATATGTGGTTATTTGGTAATTTATAAAAGTTGTTGGGTACAAATATAAATACCAAAATTGAAAAGGTTGGTTTTGTAATTTAATAAAGAAAGGAAGTAAAACTAGGTAATATAATGTATTATGGTATATTATGGAGTATAATATAAAGTTTATAAAATAATTGTGGTTATAATAAAAATAACCTAATGATATTGATACATGGACTAAATGGAAATGATTATGGATATATGATTAATGAAATAAAGATACACAGTACAAAGGAAATTCATTATCACATGTGAATGTTACATAAAATAATGAACAGATAAACTACCTAGAACCACTATTGAAATAACAGGGGGAAATAAAGAACATACAGAGTTAGTATATGACGAGTATAAACGCTACAATGACAGTACTATAATATTTAGTGAATAGTTATATTAATATTACCCGGTATTGCATGTTTATATAACAGCGTACGGGAAGGAACTACTGAACAGGAATTTGTCAAGCTAGCAGTTACTTGGTGAACGGTATGTTAATTGTGTGGTCTGAATGTCCTAAGGATTCTCCTAAGGTCCAGACGTTATGTGTTTAATTGTTTAAGAGCGATATCTGTGATTTATGTATATGATATTGTACACTGTATTGCTCAACACTGTTGCGTTTTATTTTTACGCGAACGTCTTATGACTGGAAGTTTATACATCTAAACTGGAACAAGACTAACTGACCTTTAGGTATCATGCATTAAACCTAACTGATGGTCTACTGTTATAGTCTTAACTCAAGGATTGGATATTGTATCATTGACTAAAGGGCTAACTTATAAGGAGAGGAATCCAGACTGTTTTGACTTTCTGGTTGCGCATCGTGATCACTACGAGAGACTTCAATGGGGAGTCACTCAAGGAATCCATTGTCCACATTCGACGATGGCGGAGGGCACTACCGTTGGTGCACAGGTTCGACCGGGTCGGTCATTATCCAGGGCCATAGGGTCAGCTGGTAACGGTTCCATTGGAACCCAGGGGACTATCGTCCATTAATAAGTTATTAAGGGTTGTCTTAACATGATGCTCGAGGTGGAATTTAATTGGAAAAGGTTAAGTGATTGGTTTAAAGGATAAGGGCCAGGTGGCCAACTAAAAGTACAGTTAATTACAAATCGTATCTTGATTGGTTATTATTATGGATTATTGGTGTTTGATTATTTGGTTGTTGTGTACTATGATGCACTGATGTTTGCAGGTGAACTGTTATGTGATTGTTTGGTATTTGCAGTTATTTCTGTTATTATTGTAAACCGGTATATCTTGTAAAGAATCTAATATCAAGATGGCTAAAACGACTTAAGGAATCTAGATGACTTAGGACTACATTTAGCATACCAGCATTTCGATTGCTGAGCCCTTCAATGGGCCAAACATTTCAGGTTACTGAAGAAGATTCAAGCCGGAGTGCGGGTTACAGGGTAGCAGATGTGTTTCCAATAAACTCTTAAGTTTTATTTTGTAATGTATTAAGGAGGTTGTTGTATTTCATTTAGCTGCTCAGTTGGATTTGGTTTGTAATAATTAGAGTGCTTAGTATCTGTTCATCACAACGTGAGGAGTTAAGGTTGTTGGATGGAGTAAGGATGTCTTATTGCTCACAAGGGTGAGTAACGGCGTGTAACACCAAGGTAGATAGTTTTATTTTCCGCTGCGAATTATTATTTATTATGCTACGACTTGCGACGTTATTACAGGTTTAGGATTAGGGGTGTTACAATTGGGTTTTCCTCCTCATATACCAATCCTCTACCACGTGATTAAGTAACTTAATCGATTCTTCCTAAGGTCTTCGCTAAGGTTATGGAGAATGCAATTCTGTTTAGTTGCTTTATAGGTCTTATATAATTCCTAGAAGTCATCTAGGTCATATTCATGTTCGAGTTCATGCCCTAGAGATTGGTAATACCGAATCTCGTTCCTTAGTATTTTACTTAGGTTAATTAGGAATACTATGGTATCCATTGCACTTTAATAAGTAGTGATAATTCCTATTCTAACTCGTATCTTAAGTCTGGTTCCAACCGGTATTTCTAGTTCGAAAGACGTACGCACACAATTTATAACACGCGAATGTCGAACAATCAAACAGATAATCACACACATATTACAAGCATATCACTCTTAACAATTAAAGCACACAAACACGTCTTAACCCAAGAAAACCCTCAGGATGTTCAAACCACACAACAACATACCGTTCACCGTCGTAAATGCTAGCGTGAATTATCATGCTCGCCCTCTACCCTCATAGCTCTTGTCTCGTTACTCTGGAACATACCGCTAAGTATTAATTACTATAATTCAATTGATTCGGTGTTCCAAATAACGCTAATCCCCCCGGTAAGTAACCCCTTAGTCGGTTTGTTATGATTACTTGGGTCTCGAATGTATTTGGGATTAGTTAAACCATACTTTATTTATGTTATAAGTAACATGTAGTATTTATTTACTACTTAGGATTTTAATCCATATAGTATCCCATTTATTCATAGGTTATTACTCTTGTATATATATACATATATATATATATATATATAACAATATAGTTTTGTTACTATATTATATAATTGACTTTATAGTATTATTAAACTTTAAACTCTCATTTAGGTTATGAGTTGGTCAACTTGACCTCTTTGGTCAATTAAGTTGACTTGAATTATATAATTCATTTGTTTGTTCAATTCTTTGTAACATCACATTAGTTATTAAGCCCAATGTTGTATAATTAAATCCTCCACTTTATATTATACTTTACCTCTCGTTATATGATTACCACATCATATTTTATAATTCTCCATACTCATATATTCATATAAGTCTATATGAATTATAAAATTCATCATATAAATATTCCTTATCATTTCATGTGAAACGCTTAATTCTCTTATTTGTGATATTCTTCACAAACCAATATTAAGACTATGTTCATAATATATATAATGTTATATCATACATTATACTAAACTCTAAAGTTTATTAAATTCCCCACATTTTTTTATAACTTCACTAGTTCCCAAATACTCACATTATTTGTGTGAATTATAAAATTCCTTAACTTATATTCGTCCCCACCTTTAATACCATTCGGACTTTATATAAGTGTAATTTTTATAACACTCTCAGCCATATGTTAAATTTCATCTCCCAACCTCTTACATTCTCGCAACAGCCCCCTAGTTTCCATAATTTACCAATCTTCCACACTTAATTTTATAATGTTACAATTATACTCCTTATATAATATGTTATAGTATTTCTACTCTTATTTGATTTTAACCTATGGCTTTCAACTAAATTTTATAAAAACCGAACAGACCCACTACTGTTATAGTTTTATTTCTCTAATCTCTATCTTTTCTTTATTTACAATTTGACCCACACTATTTTACAAACCTTACAATATCATCCTTAAACTATATATTATACAATCTTATCAATTTAATTCCAAATTCAACCCCAAAAATTCCAGAATATTTCCTAACAAACCCTAGTCTGTTTTTAACTCCTGTTTACCCCATCTTTGGAAATTACATTTGACCACATTAGTTTTATAAATCTTACTTTAACTCCTAAACTTTATCAAATTCACAATTTAATTATTTCTCTCATCTAATTTGGTCAACACTCCTAATATGGTCAAGGTTGACCTCTCAAATACTGCCTTAACCATAAATTTTACATAATTACATATTTGACCCAAATTTTTCCTAGAGTTTTCATTTATGTCCTTAATTTTCCAAAAACTCATATTTTTCATCTAAACTCCAAATAAGTCCCAACTTCCAGCCTTATTAATATTTTGACACTCTAATTTTATTTATTTACACTTAACCACCCATGCTACCTCCATTTGTTCACTAGAACATTATTTAAGTTTATAATTGCTTTTAAAGCTTATTTTTACATTAAACTCCAATCTAACTTTACCAAATTCATTGGTAATTTAATCCTAATATTTTTAGGTGATTAAAACTCACCAAATAGCCCCTTATCACCAGTTTTTCTCACCAAAACTTATACTAACCAAATGCTTAACTTTTAAGGCATAAAAAGGCATTAAATAATATAATAAAGTGGCCTAAATACATGGCCTTATTACAACCTTCAAATATAACATTAGAATGACATAAAAAAAATTAAGGTTGTACCCAAAAACTCTTGTAATTTGCATTTTCACCCCCTTTTACTTAATATTATGACATTAGAAGTCATCATACCCCTAGGTAACTTAGACAAATATGTCACCATAATTTTTAAGTTCATTTTTAGGTCAAATTAACCCAAGGTAACCACCATGTTATCGGCTGTAATTATTTGAACAAGATAAATTTATCTTAAAGCTTAAAAAGTGTTTTAAGCAAACTTACAAATTTTGATGCACCAAACACCACATCTCCACAAGTCCTCCATGGCTCTAAGGTTAATAATAAATTTTAAATCAGTTTATGTACAAATCAAAGGCTTAAACCATGTTTAAGGAGTTCTAAAGAATGATTTAATTACTTACCCACCAAAGGTTAGTTTTACAAGCTTGCCTCCACCTCCCTGGTCAAGGTCACTCCTATGGTTCCCAAGGACCATTTCGTCTAGATTTTAACAAGAATAAAAGATCAAGTTAGGGTCTTTTAATGAGCTTAACAAGACAAGGAACCTTAAGGCATTAATATGAGCTTAAGGATAATAGATTTTACCTTTGTGATCTAAGAGTGATTCCACCCTCAAAATCTCGGCTATTAAGAGAAAAATAAGAGAAGATTTATCTCTCTTTAAGATCTAGGAGTAAAAGGTGATTTAAGCACAAAAAGAGCTTATTTTCAAGACTTTACCTTAGGTTGTTTCCTCTTGATTTTTGGCCCTTCTTGAAGGTGGATGAAGATAAGTTTGAGTATGAAATGAGTGAAGAAAAATGGGTTAGAAGGGCTTGGATTTTCGGACCCATAAATGGAAGAAAAGGACTTGAAGTCTTAAGGCACATTTTTACCTTTGTTTGTCGTTGAACTTTGTTGCTCACCCCCTTGTGTTTGCTGTCGGTTTTGAGCCCTTATAGTAGCATATTTTAGGCCTTGAAAAGATAGGGAGAAGAGTACTTAGTTTCTTGATGAAGAAAGAAGGAGATTTGAGACCAAACAAGTAAGAACACTTGTGTTCTTCCATGGAGTAACAAATGAAGAAGATGGAGAAGGAAATAGCCTTACCATTTTGGCTGGAAGCAAGGAGAGGAGGCTGGTCTCGTGACAGCATGGGGAAAAGAGGAATGAGTGTGAAAAAGAGAGTATAAGGTAAGTGTGTGTGTGAGGAGTTCCCTAGGTAAGTTGACTTGCTTTTAGGAAGCTTCCTTCCAAAAGCAAAAGTGCTTTTGAATCTCCTCTTCCCTCTCTTGAAATCCGCGATGTGTGTGTGTGGGGAGTTTAATTTAATTTGTTTAAGTATAAAGAGTAATAAGTGGTAAAAGCATGTCTATGGTGAAGTATACTTTCTTTTTGCTTTTTGGTCTTTGTTTTTATTTGAAATTGCCGTCCAACATGAGGGAGAAATGGTTTTTTTTTGTAATTTTTGAAACTTGTAATATTAAGGTGTTACATGTTGTGTCTTTGGACTTGTTTGATGTGTTAGGTTGTAACATGTGTTGTTATCTTGTCTTAAGGTGTATTCCTTGTGTTTTTAAGTGCTTGGTATACTTTATTATTCATTGTAATTATATAAGTATACCACATAATTTTATCACATGAATTGTGATCCTATTTCATGTATTAATGTGTTACATGTTACATTAGTCTTAGGAGTTGTTTTTCCCTTATTAGTGTTCCCTCTTTAGTCCATTATTTCAAGTGGGGGATAGTTCCCATTTTGGACTATACCTACTTATCTATATATGTATGTTTAGAGGTGATAAACTCCTTAATGAATTAAGGTTCATTATTCTTAGTTATCCCTTGATTAAATCCTTTCATCTAATTAATTCATGATTAATTAATGTAATTAAGGTTGGGCTATTTCACATGGACTTAAAAATGGAAGGCTTTGTTGTTGTAGTCAACCCATATGTATCCTTATAAACCAATAACTTTACTACTCATATCTGGATGTGGGGTGAGGGAATTATAATATGTCAATGCCCATAGTAATTAATATAGAACTATTGTTATAAACTAATAGTATTTTCATAAAACTTTTTCTAAACAATACTTTGAGTAAATCTAATTTTAAATCAGTTTGCAAAACATGTAATTAATAAAAAAACTAATAACACATGCATTTTATATAGGAGAGAGCACATGATAGCTCAAACTTACATGATCAGTTTTACTTTGAAATAAATTGCTAGAATTAATATATTATAAGTTTTTTAGTCGAATATAAACTAAATATTCTTTTAGGGTATAAATCTAAAACAAATACAGCAAGTTAATAGTAAAAAATATACTATTAAGTGATATCATGGTGATATCACCTAAAAAATTAGGCGTGAATAAAAATATTAAAATAAATAAATAAACTGCATAAAAAATATGAAACTAAAATAAAAATGTGAGAGTTGGAGAGTGACGCACCCTCCGGCTCCCTGTTTTCGCCACTGATCGGGACACAAAAGGTAGAGGATAAGACAATAGATCTATTTGAGGATTCTAATTTCATACAATTTTTTTAACGGTGAGACTTAATAAATAGGATAGGAAAATGCATGCAATATTTGTAGAATGCTTATATTGCTTACATGTGAATGCACCCATAGAACATGAACATGTACTGCGTTTTAGGAGACATGGACTTCTCTCATTTAGCTGGGAGCTTATGCCCCTAGCCCTAGGAACTTTTCAGCTTCTTCACCAGGGCTCAACAATTTCCAAGGTAAATCAACAATTCCATATGGCCTTATGCTCCTGTAGTTCTCGAAGTGTGTACCTCTAGGTTACGGCGGTCATGATGCGATGTGGCTTAAAGTTGTAGCACCATCACATCGTGCCGACTACCTCTCTAGTTTCCTTTGCTTTTCCCTATTCCTTCTTGTGTCACCATACTCATTCCTGCCATTCGCTTGAGTATACCGCTCGCATCCTCGGCTTCCCCACCCAATCGGCGACCACATTTCTCAAACATTGCATGTCTATTTTCTCAAGGGGTTTCTCTCTTTTTATTCTTCTCCCTCGCCTGCTCATTCCCACTTTTACACCACTACTCATTGTCTACTTCTCAAATTCCAGGACCAAGCATGTCCGAACCTCTTACCATGAAAGTGTTTGAAGTCCCAGGTTGGCTTCTGGCTTACAACCATTGTTTACTGGGGAAACTCTTCTACTCCACCAAAATTAGTACCAATTATCTTATCATACCGTTGCACCATTACTGGAGCTCCTTTGGCGGTTGTTCAATTGCTTTGTGATTGAATTTGAGAAGGTTGAAGTGAGGCATGCGCGGTCCTTGTCTGGGGACCATGGATTGTTGACAGCTTTCTGTTTGTTGTACCATTACAGGAGTCTGACAAGGACGTGGAGGAGCAAGAGTATTGATGGTTGCTCTTTTGGGTACGAATCTATGATGTGCCCCTAGCCCACTGCACTATAACGTTTACGAAAAAATTAGTGGAGAAGTTGGGACACTTTACGGGGGTAATCAAGGATCCACACTGCTCTGGTTACAAGTTTTTGCATCTTAAGGTATTTCTCAAACTCCATCTCCCAGTTATGCAATCTCTCCCCTTGGCTCTGGATGGCCAGTTTTTGTTTTTTCCCTTTACCTACAACAATATTCCCGTAATTTGCTCCACTTGTAGTCTATTCTTGCATGCTATGGCTAAATGCCCAACCTTACACCAATTTGAGGAGGGGGGATACTCCATATGACATGTGGTTACAGGCCGATGTTTGTCTTGCACGAGCTAGGCTTCGTGAGCTCTTGTTTGCGCCTGAGCCATGTATCTCCTGGAGTTGCGATTGACCTCCTTAGTCAAGCATCAACCTCTGCACCACCCCAGCCAGATCTTCTGGTTCCATCGATTATGCTCCCTTTTCCAATGGTTGTTGAAGAGGATCTTACCCCTCTTATGGAGGCTATGCATATTGGGCCCCCTATCACAGATGAAATGGTGAGGAAGAGAAGATTTGCACATCTACTTGAGGCTGCCACCCGAGCGGAGTTTTGGGATTTGCAAACGTCGAAGGCAAAGCGCAATGGGAAGAAGGTGATGACCTCCCTCAGTCTTGGTTTTGGGGGTAGCTGGCACACAAACAAGGTCTAAGGATCTGAAATACCCCAAACTTAGATATGGTGTTTAAGTGATAAACTAAGATATAAGAAGGCTAAATAATGCCTTGGAAACATTAAGAAACATTTTTAATCAAAGAAAACATAAGGAAACACCAAAAGAGCAGTTTAAGCAAAAATGTGCTCTAAGCTTGGAGAGACTTGGGTGAGCACCCAAATATCATTCTTAGACCTTAGTAATATCCTAATGGTCATTTTAAATCAATTAACAAAGAAAACCAAGCTCAAAAACAAGTTAAAACACAAAATGTGCTCTAAGGAGTCTTAAAGCACATTTTTGAAAAATTGTCTTGTAAATGGGTTTTAAGTGGCTAAATGCCCATGATTACTCCTTAATTAACTTGTGTACTAATTATTATCACATTAGGAAGTCTAAATCAATGGGAAATCAAAAATTTCACAATTATGTGCACTAGTTTGTGAATAGTAATCAAATAGTGCCTAGTTTAGTCTTTAGTCAATTAAGTTTAGTTAGTTGGTCAAACAAGACCATGACTAGCTTAATTAAAGGGGGTGGCCAGTTTTTAAGGTGATGATTCACCACATGATCAAATAAGAAAAGAAAACAAGAGATAAAGTAAAATCTACTATTTACTTTTAACATAAATATCCCACCTTTACTTACCTCTCTCCTCATCTCTTCATTCTCTTCTTTTCCCACCGGTTTCACCATCTTCTTCCCTTCTCCATTCACGTAGAAGGCAACCCCATGCTAGCTCCATCTTCACTTGCTTGCCAAACACACATCTTAGCTCCAAAATCAAAACTAAACACATATTCTTCTTAGTTAGCTCAAGCTCCTTCTTCCTATCTTTTCAAAACTTCAAGAGTCTCATTTTGGAGCCAAGGCAAACCGCCATTGGAGGAGGAAACTCAAGCTTGGAGACTCCATTAGCTTCTCCATTCTCTTAAGGTAAAGAATATGTAAGAAAATCTAGGTTCCCACCATTTTTCTCCATAACCGAAAATTTATACTCATGGGGCTTCATGTTTATGCCTTGTTCTAGCTTGTTTTCTATTCTCCAAGGGATAGAGGAGGTTCTTTTTGCTTCATATCCAAGCTTATTCTAAGACTCCAAGGTAAAACAATCAATTTAATACCTTAAAGCACATTTTTAACCTAGGGTTTGTTCCTTAAGGTTAATGCATTATCTAGCACTCATTAGAGTCATTGAATATTGGTTAGAACATTGGCAAGGAGAGTTTGATTGGTGATCGAGGTTGTTCAAGAAAAACCTAAGGAGAAAAGTTTGTGGAGCTTGTGAAAGAACAAGGTAAATTACTTACCTTAAGGTGTTTTAATGCATTAAGGGATGGGATATGGATAGGTAACAAGTTTAGCTTAGAGTTTACAATGGAAAAAGGTATATAAAACTTAGGAGAAAGAGTACTATTATATTGAGAATTTGTGACTAAAGAGCTAATGAGAAATGAGATAGTCAAACAATGTTGAGGTGAATTACAAGAGGCAATTTATTTCAATGGGAGCCTTGTTGTGTGTATTTGAAGGTCAAAGGCTATATATATTGAGGAAATTCAGTGTTTAAGATTTGTGCATTTAAGGCCCTAAGAGCCAAGCAATTTAAGTTTATGCACTATATTGTGATGTAGTGTAGTTTGGTGTATGATGTGTGCTAAGGAGGTTTGATGAGAGTTTAAGTGTAGATAGCTATTTGATGGTGAAAAACTAAATGTTTTGGTGTAGCAATATACTAGAGAACCCATGGCAAAATTTAGTGAAGAACCTAAGTGTTTAAGATGTGTTAAGGAGATTTTATGACTAAGGAAGTACTAGGAATTTTAGGAGTTGTTTTGGTTGAAAAGGAATGAGTCTAAGATGTTCTAGTGAACTAGGATGACTTAGGTATGTCTATGAGGACCTAGGGGCTACAATGGTGAATTTTAGGCACCAAGACCTTGATAAAAGAAGTTAGAAGACTTGTGCAAGTTGATGGGAATAAGGTGTAAGACTTTGAAATGGTTAGGTGGGAACTAGAGTTTAGAATCTAAGGAGGGTTGATAAATGCAATAAGTGTGGGAAGTGGTGTACATGGTGTGGTCAAGTTCTTAAGGAGGGAGCATTTGGTTAGTGGAAATTCTAGGTGAATTGCATACTAGAAATGTAAGAAAAAAATAAGTGCTAAGTGTTGGGAGTGTTTATAAGAATTGAGTGAATGATTGAGAAGATCTTTGGAAGTTGTCTTAATGAGTTGATGGATGTTATGAGGTGGGTTTAATGTGCCTAGATGGTGTTAGACCAATTAGGACACTTGTGGAAGAGTTTGAAATTGAAAGAACAATTTAAGAGAAAAATTTGTAGTGGACCGACCCAGGGTCCGACCCAGTTTTGGGTCGGTCGGGCCATGTTAAGCCAGCTGGAATGTCTCTGGTTGGACCGACCAGAGGGTTTTGGGTCGGTCGGCTTATCTTTGGGTCGATCGGGTAAAATTTAACGTAGAAAATGGTTTCTGTAATGGACCGACCCAGAAGGTTTGGGTCGGTCGGTTCAGCTCTGGGTCGGACGGGTAGTTTTCAAAAGACGGAAAAATTTATGAGATGGACCGACCCATAAGGTTGGTCGGTCGTGGGTCGGCCTAAGGGAATTGTTCGAACCAGAAAAATTACTGGGACGGACCGACCCAGGGGTTGGGTCGGTCGGTGGGTCGGTCGACCCTTAACACTTAAAAAAAAGAAATTTTAAGGATGTCTAATGGTACACCGTTAAGAGGGCAGTGATGAATAGAAACCTAAAGACCTAGGGGATTAAGTTAAGTATAAACTTACATGTTTAAGGTTAAGATGTAAGATTAGGAATAACCTTAAGAGGTATTAGTTGGGGGTTAAATAAGTTAAATAAGTTAAGTAAAGTGTAAATAATTAATAATCTAAGTTGGGTGAACATTTTAGGGTTTGAAAGTTTGGAACCGGAGGAGAATTAAACAACGGGACAAACGACGGTGAACGGTACAGTCCTTCTTGTGACCTGCTTGCTAACGAGGTGTCCCTCGGCTTGTGTGCTATTTGTTTATGTGTGCCGACTAAACAAGATAAAGCATGCAACTGGATTTATTGTACTTATTGTGTGTGTTACATTTACACTAACACATGAGGCTTGAGGTGGTTACTAACAAGGTTTAGTACGAATTGGATTAAGATGAGGTGTTATATTGTCTAACAGTTGGTTAATACCCGAGAAGGTTTAACTAACACTTGGTTGTAAGATTTTACTAACTTGAACTTAAGGGGGGAGTGAGGAACCCGGGACTGACTCTGGTCATGCATGCTAAGGAAAGGGGGTCGGTATCTGAATCAGATCCGTCCTCCGCTTAAGGACTTGTCTTCGGGCTTGTTGCCTAGGGTCGGTTGCCGGCTCAGCTACACTGGACTCCCGTCCAAGGTAGGAGGCATTAAGATGGTGCGGTAGGATCACCTAAATCCTAAGTTTAAGTTAAGCTACAACCACTTCCATTCTAGGAATGGTTTGTATACTGAGGTTAAGATAAGGTTAAGACTGAGGTAAGTTAAGGAGAACTGAGGATAAGAGGAATCAGATCTGGAGGAGGTTATTACTAACCCATCTGTTAAGGGAACGCTTGAGTCGTTCATTTGTGTGTGAACTATGTATGTTCATTTGTAGATATTTGATTTATTGCACTTCATATTATGTTTGTGTATCTAATCAATTTCCATGCTATTGACAATTAGTCGTCGTAGCCCCGTTAGCTTGGGGGCCATGAGAGGGTGTACCAGCATTCGTGCTGACCCCCTTTGGGGGCTGTTTTTACACTTGCAGGTAAGCGGCCCATGAAGTCATACCACGAGAGTAGGAGCGGTTAGACTCGGGATGGGTTATTTATTTTTGAGCACGGGTTGCCATGTGCACCCGTCTGTTTATATTTAAACTAATGTAAGTTTATGTTCATGACTTAGAAACTTAAACTCGGTTGGTTGGTGGTATTTTGGACGGTTGTATATTTTTGGATAAGTGTTGTAAGTCGGTAAGGTTCGGTATATTCTAATGATCAGACCGTGGCAAGGTCCCGGTGTTTGTTATTTCCGCTGTGACGTTTTGGGTTAAGAGTTAAGTTTTGCGATAACCATGATTGGCTTTGGACGGGGTGTTACAGGATCGGTAAGAAAGTGTCCCTCGGTAGGCCTCGGGGGCGCAAGGGAAAATGAAGTTTAGGAACTCTTGTTGCATGGGCTCAGGAATGGCTCATCTAGTCCTATGTTTTGGAACCTTGGGTTCACAACAATGTTCTGTTTGCTCAAGCTTTATCTAGGAGTGTTTCCTTACGATTCATTTTTTTTTTATTTCAGCTATGGCAATGATCATGTGGATGGTTTTGCATTTTGGACAATGCGTGGTAAGTGGTTTGTATGTAAGCATTGGTTTGTTGGTTTAAAGATGTGGCGAGGTTTCGGCAGGTTGGTATTTGGGTTAGATTTGAAGGTTGGTGCTCTTAATGTTGTTAATCAATCGGTTGTCTCAAACAGAACTCTTATAATGTCCTGCGGGATTCAGTTGCATATAGTAGTTTGCTTGATTAGGCCTGATGATGGGGTTGAACTCTAGTATGTAAAATGTAAGTTACTTAAACAATGGAAGTTTATGTTTAAAAAAAATGGAATCCACCCATAGAACAAGACCCGACCATTTGTGAAGAACCACCGAGAATTGACAAAGATATTGATAGTTCGACAATAATGATGACAATTCCTTTTTATTACTACTTTTGATCACAAGCGTCATTGAGAAAAGCATTGGCAGACAAACCTTACTTTTATAGTAATTATTCAAGGGATTAATTATGCGTATCCGTTCTTATCAATCCTAAACCTATTTAATTTACTAATAACTAATTCTATAGTGATGGAGGAGTTTGATTTTTGATGTGTGCATAACAATGTAATCATTTGAAGAGATATATGCATATTAGTTAATAGTATCATAATCTAAGATTCTTAACTTTAACAACTTGTCCAATTCCTCTCTCTTTTTTTTTTAATCGTTTCACAGTTTGTTGAAATGTCAATCATCATTATTCATTAACAAACTTTAGCCTTTTTTTTAAACACTGAACTCAAAGGATTTAGCCAAAGTTTAATGTAGTATTATTATTCTTCAGTCAGTTTGTAGTGGTAACGAGCGATACTACAACTCCGCCATGATCAAGAACAGAAATACAAGGTCTTTTTTTTAAGACAGAAATACAAGGTATATTGGGCTTAGCTATTTTACAATTTTTTGTGACTGTTCTTTCTCGTAGTACATATTGAGTCTGACATAAAATCTAAATCTTAGTGCTATTTATTTTTATTTTATTTTATAGTTTGACACCACCACAAACTAGTATTTAGGTTTTAAATGGGATTTACTAGTTCATAAGACAAAAAAGAAAATCATTCAGTCAATCAACATCATCCTGAGCAAAAACAAAACATAGGGTGAACTAAAGAATGAGCCAAAAAATTACCATCCTGCCGTGCCGAAAGACAGGGGAAAGGGGAAGTCACTATGCTCCTTTCTTCGTGCCATCTCGACTATGGTCCTCTTCTTCCATTCGGGCGTCAAAAGTGTTAGACCATTTAATAGCCCTAACCTCTTACTATTACAAGCCAGATAGCTAGTGAAGAAACACTACAACCTCTAGCTTGACTATGTAACCAAACAAAAGAAAACAAAACACAAGGAGACAATCAGACTCAACTGCCAACATACCGCACCATAATCGTCTTCCTAGATCCACACCTCGTGACATTTGTTTGTGCCTTCATGAATACTAAGGTAACCAGTGCATCACCTTACCGCATACCTCTTAGACCTTTAATATTCAAAAAGTATAAACCATCCTCCTGCCAGCTAACATCTTTCTCGAGCTTCAATGTCTGGTCCTGAGGAGTGCAGTGAGTTCCATAAAATACCATACTACATTTAGTTTGTTGAACAAACTTACTCACCAATAGCAAATTGCTTCTGAAGGTAGCAGCTAATAGAACAACTGCTAAGAAATAGTTTCTTAAAGTACAGAAGTTTCCCTGATACTTTGATATCTTGAATTCTTCCATCAGTGGAGGGTGAAAGCTCGTTATTCTGGCATCCCTCACATGCCTACTTTATCGTCCGTCTTTCCCAGAAAGCTTGAGGGGAATGCTAGTGAGCACTACACCCGTTTTTAATGGGCTCCACATGGACTTATGCCCTAAGGGCGGAATTGACTAGAGTCGCCACCCAGTTTGACCTAGAATTAACTAGGAAGGAAAGAGAAGGGTTCTAGAACCGTTAATTGACTCTCGATTTGTTTCCTATGGATAGGACTTATCTGATCATGCCAGAGATTTTATGTAGGTTCGTATTGGGTTACACCCCTTAGTGGCAACGACCACGACTTCGGATGGTGCCCGAGGAAACCTCGGTCTCCAACTATCAGGATTGCCTTCTTTCAAAACCTGTTTAGAGAGATTCATTTTAAGGGCTACAAGGATAGGATAGAAAGAGAGATAGATATTGGATGAGGTGAGCTTTTATGCCAAGCTAGTGCCAAATGAGTGAATAAATGGATTGAAAGAGTTGGTTGAATACGGAATGAGAGGTGAGCTTTTCTGCCAAGCTAGCACCAAAGCGAGGATTGATGAATAAAAGGAATATAATGAGTACAGGATGAAAGATGGGAAATGTCAAAGATTGAGTGAATGAAGAAGACTTGGAGTCTAATAGTTTAGGGCTTATGAGAGTCAAAGGAGGTTTGAAAGGTTCTATGGTTTTTTAGTGTTTGGGGAGGTATGAGTAACACCTTAGAGTTGGATAATGGGTTTTTTATTAGAATGGGTCACACCCTGAGTGGGTTGTCTACGTACTTAACTCCTTGTTGAGATCAGACCTTACGTAGTTCACGTCATTTGGGATGGTTGAGTTTTTAGGTAATCGAGGGTTGAAAGTGTACGAGGTTGAGGTGAGAGGGATGAGTGCAAAATTTTCTGCTTATTTTAAGGGTTGGTGGAATTCTTGATCATTATATGGGGTTTGATGGATTTTCATGTTGTTTGAAGTTTAATTAAGGTGCAAGAGTCTGTGAGACACTCAGGTCTGTGAGACATTTGAAATCTTAAGATGACAGAGTCTATGAGACACTCGGGTCTGTGAGACAATTGCGAAGTAGAAACAAATTAGATTTTGAGATGTTAGAAGTAGCTGAGGATGACTGCAACTTTGTGAGCTTTGAGATGTTTCAAAAACTGTGGAGATTCGAAAATTTTTGTGAGCTTGATGTTTCAAGCTGAGGTTCATGAATTAGGAGTATGTAGAAGCGCTTTGAAGCTTTGGATGAAGTTTGAAGAATATGAGAGAGTGTTGCAGTTTTTCAAAGCATGTTTGAAGGTGATTAAAGAATTCAGAAGATCATGAGAGCACCGTAATTGCTTTTGAGAGCTTGAGGTGATAAAGAATTTGAGATACTTGAAGTTTGTGAGACACTCGGGTCTGATACGTTTGGGATCCTAGAATCTAAGATGATTATGGGCTTGAGAGCTTATGAAGTGTCTGAAGATTTGAGCATCTCACTGTATTTGAGGTTTCAAGGAGGATTTGTAAGCTAATGGCATTGAGGAGTTCACAAGTTTTGTGGAATTATGAAGTGTGTCTTATTCTCTTTATGAGTCTAAGGATGATCAAGGAATTTCAAAGGCTTCTAAGAGCACTTCGGTTGCTCATGTGTTTAGAAGATGTTTGAAGAAAATTTGATGCTAATCATGAAAGTGGAGCTTGAATTTGTTAATTTGAAATTACTTTTAAATATTCTAAGTGATTTTTAGAATGATTTGAAATGAGAGGATTTTTTTTTTTTTTTGGAATTCGAAATGACTTTGGAATTTGAGAGACAATTTTGGTTTTAATGAGCAGATTTTGGAGAATGTGGAATCGGAGAGATTAAAGACTTGAACTGGACATATTTGTGTTTTGAAATTGAACATATTTACTTTTAGAATTGAACTGTTTTTATTTTAAGTTTTGAATCTTCATTAAATGATTGTTTGGAAATTTTTGGTGGAAATGGAACTCCACTTAACAAATAAGAGATATGCGCTGTGAATAAACATCTTCTAAGATTTTTCTACACTCGGCTAAGGGCCCATAAATAATTGGGTAAACCTAGAAGTTGTATAAGGTCACCTATAATATCGATTAAGTGTTGAAGCAAAAGCAACGAGCACATAATAAAAGCCAAACAGAAGAAATATGTGGAGATATGAATGTTCAAGCATCGATGAAAGTAGCAGAATGAAACAAAGCTTAGCAATCAAGCAGGCTGGTCTCAAGTGAGAATTGAATAAAAGTTACACTAAAATCAATTTCCAAACCATATTTATGCAGAAGAGGCGAACAACAGTACCGAAGATACAAGCAGATAGTTGATCAGAATCAAGAGTAGATGTAGGTGAAATAAATCTAACCAATGGGGTGGCCTGCCCCAGTTTTTCACTCAACCAAATATAAGGAAAAGAAATCCCAGCCGAATTAGCTTGTAATCCAGTGTCAACATGAGCAACATAATTTCAAGTCGATATGATTAGACATGGCAAAGGTGACCCGAACCTGAAAACCGAACTGATCCAACCTGATCCAAACCCGTTTAAACCGAATGACGTGACCCAAAATATGACCCAATAATTGAACCGAACGAAACCAAAACCGAATCAAACCGAAATTCGGTACAACCCGAATCCACCTGAACTGAATCCACCCAAACTGAACCCACCCGAACCAAACCCACCCAACCGAATCCAACCGAATGCTTCGTTAAAGCCTAAATCTACTTAAACCAGGCAAAGGTGACCCAAACCAAACAAACCAAACTAATCCAACCCAATCCGTACCCGATTTTAAACCGAATAGTGTGACCCGAAAACTTGAAATATACTATAAAAATTATAATATTCACCCAAAATTATGATATATTACAAATAGTGCCCAAAACACACTAATACTTTCAAAAATTATAATATTCACCTAAAACTTATGATATATTATAAATAGTACCCAAAACACATTAATACTTTAAAAAATTATACTACATTCACCCAAAACTTGTGATATATTACAAATAGTGCCCACAACACATAAATTTTCCAAAAACACACCTAGCACCACCTGGATGATATTAACGTCGACAAGGACGTACGACGGGCTCATTCAATAGTATTACTTTATGAATTTGCAGTACTTTTAAGTTAAATTTAGGTAAAAAAATTGGGCAAAGGTATTGTTGATAGTGGCACCATTTCAACTAGTCGCACAAAGTGACAACATAACAGATTTAAGTATGCTTTGAATTTGTTATGTTGTCACCAATGCCCCTGGGCTTTTTCGACGATGGGCGTTCTGTAAATCGTCTCAGTTTACTGTATTTAATAGATTTAGACTCATAATATAACAAAATAGGAAAAAATCAGTCAAAAAATGAGCGACAGAATTCCCCTTGAAGCGGGTGTCGCCGCCCACAAAGCAGGACAGACGTCGACGCCCACTAAATGGGCGGGCGTCGACGGTCACTCAGTTGAGTAGGGGTCGACGACCACTCCGTTGAGTGGGCGTCAACCGCCCGGCGTTGACGCCTGCTTCTAAGAAAGAAATTGTCTCGTTTTTAATAGATTTAAACTCATAACAAAACAAAATAGAAAAAAAATTAGTAATAAAACGTCAAAAAAATTGACAGAACCTCCCTGGAAGCAGGCGTCGCCGCCCACTCAACTGGAACTGAGTGGTCGTCGACGGCCACTCCGTTGAGTGGGCGTCGACACCCACCCTGCTTTATGGGCGACGACGCCTGGTTCTAGTGAAGAAATTGTCCTGTTTTATCGTATTTTTTTTGCTGTTTTTTGTTCTATTTTTTGTATATAAATTTAACCTAAAAATACTGTAAATACATAAGAAATTACCTTTGAATTGTAAAAAGTCTTCAACCGACACGTGTAGTGGCCCTCTTTAAAAAGACACCCTCGCTAGAGAGAAGTCAAGGCATCTCGTTGAAGCTACTGCTTTTTTTCGCTATTGAATTTAGCAGGGGAAATTGGTCAGGGAAAACCGCATTAGCTCTCAGATCCTGTAGCCGGTCTGGGTACAATCTATTAATCGGTTAAAATAGAAGTTACAAATTTACAAACTATTCGTATAGTACTTTACAGCATTGACGCATATTTAACCTTTATATAACAATTGCGAAAAGAAATTTTGCTTGGTAACGCTAATTCCACCCAATACTCCAGGAGAATTTATAAGCAGCGACTTTAGTCTTACACCCCCCTTCAGGTATATCTTAAACATTTTCATATTGCAAAGGCGTAAGTTTAACACTGCAAAGGCATACAAGTTTCGCAATGACTGCAGCTTTAACTTCATACTTTCCTACTATGTGTACAAATCACAGCTCTCAAGGGTACCCAAGTTCAAATGTCTTACTCCCAATGTATCAAACGACTTCTGCCTCTTACTACATCTAAAGAGACAGCATAACAGCCAGAGTGAACAATGCTCCCTCCAAAAAACTGATAAACTATCAACTAGCACAATAGTTACTTTTCAAACGAATTGTCATGCTCGCATCCGAGCCAATGAAATCACAAGCAAGCTTGCTCTCACCTCTGCAGCTCAGCGAAATGTGGAACTACGATTACCACTAGCAGGGAAAGCCTGTCTTCTGCGGCCCTGGGGAAGGGAAGTCTCATCATCTTCCATGGTGCTAGCCCTACCCAGCGAAGCCCTACCACCACCCCTTGCCTTCTTACCGCTGAAAACCTTAGTTTGCTCAACACCAGCGACACCAGCTCCCTCATTTTTCCCACTTTCCTTCAACATAGTCTCTTCTCTTGCAGCTTCGTAATCGAATGGCTTAAACTGTGCTAGACCAGGCAAAACTTTCGCAGCAACAGGTTTGGTCTGACTCATCGAATCTATGCATTTTTGGAAACTGGAGGACAAATCAGAAAGAGACATGGATGTGCTGTCCATACAATCAACCACTGATGAAGCTAACGGGTCATGCTTCATGTCAGGACGCCCTTCAACACCTTCTGGATTTCGGGGCAGTATTGCCTCACCATCAGAAGACAAATCTCCTTCCAGTGGAATCACATCTTCCACATTTTCGTTGGTCAATTCTTGGTTATCTGGGACAAGGGGAGGGACAGAGGTCTGGATAGCCTCCTCTTTTGCAGATTCCTCTTTCTTCGTATCAGTAGCACCAGAAAATGAATGGAAGGGGAGGTTCACTGAGGACTTAATCTGCTCAAGTTTACTGGGGTCAACTCTTTTCCTTGTAGATGAACCTCCGAGTAGGGCCCCAAAAGCACGACTGGGCTTTTTCAACACCTGAATAGTTACTCCAGTACTCTGTAATATAGACAGCAAACATTTTATATAACATCCATAAAGGGAAAAAGAGGGTGTGAGTGATCTCTAAGGTCAAGCACAAACCTTGTCGGATTGCAAGACAGTTTTGTCAGTCTCACAACGTTTCTCTTCAACAGTGACGTCCATCTTGGCGGACACAATCAAATCATTATCAGAAGTACAATGATCGAGGCTCAAATCTTTGCAAGAGTCTGCTGCAGGGCCAGTATGTGCACTAGGAATTCCAGAGCTCTTATCTCCAGTATTACCATCTTCACTTCTCACTCGATTAGGGGACGCGCAATACTCTAGCACGTCTGATGCTAGAGGAACTTCAGATTTAGAACGTCCAGCACTTGACTCTTGTGCCGCAGCAGCTTCAGCACGTGCCTGTGCCTGTGCCTCCCTTAGTTGTACAACAACAGCTTCAAATTCGGCAGAGTGTTCCACAGAATGCCTGATGATGTTGACTACAGCTGAAAGATTTTGCTCGACATAAGGATGCTTATATTTCACCAGTCGTCTTAACTTGTTAGTAGTGTAAGGGATCTGCTTGGCTATTTCTACAAGTGCTTTATTTGGTAATATATACCCGGTGCTCTCATCCTCAGCACGGGCAACAGTATCTCTCCATTCAAAAAGTCCAGAAGCAACTGCTAGCTGCTTAGCATCGAAATCACACATTGCAACCCATATATGCGTTGATATGAAGTATCTGTTAACAACTCCTTCTCATAAAGCTGCATGCATACATCATAACTGCGCTGGTAAACCTCAGCTAAAAGGTTTGGTTCAGAAAGCAGCTGGACCCTCATCAGATCATGAATATAAAGTAAGTAATGAGTGTCTTCTCTAGCATATTTCACCATCTCAACTGGAAGAGGACGCAGTCGCCAGTCTGCATTTTGGTATTGCTTATTGGCAGTGACCGTGCAGAAATGCTGAAGAAGGAATTCCAGGCTGTTCCTCTCCATTTTCAATACCCTTGAGGCCTGCCCTGTGTCAAATAAATTGCATATGTATATCCCAAAGTCTCGTTGGAGCCAGAGAACATCTCGATCAGCTCCATGCATCACCTTCTTCTTGGCAGGATTCTTGAAGAGTTCCCTTAGATACGGACCCACATGGACTCGGAGTTGCAGGGTATCAACAACAAAATCCTCTGTTCGGGTAGATATTTGCATCAAGCATTTCAGTCCTTGGAAAGAACGATACTGATTGTGTTCTAAATCAACAGCAAATTCATCCACATTTTTAAGCTTGCCAACCATCTCCTTCAAATCATCAACTGATTGAACCAATTTAAAAGGGGTATCCTTCATTGGAGGCGGTTTCATTGGCTCAACAGGATTAAAATCAAAGAAATCGGATACAGATAATTTTTCCAGTGGGTGAACAATCTTGGAGTCATCGTCACTCCTCTCTAACCAGACATGCTCAAATGGCTGATTGGAATTATTCACCAGAATATTATACACATCCTGAGGCCTTTTTACAGATGGTATGTGAAATGGAACCTTAGGTTTTGCCCCACTCACCTTTTTATCCTTCTCGGACACTTTCACAGTAGCAAACAAGGCCGTATTCTCACCTTTGTCGTCCGCGTCACTAGCAAGTCCGCCACCAGCAGACTTCTTTCTCTTACTGCTAACCAGCTGAAACCCGTCCCCATCAACAACATTTCGATCCGCGGCTCTAGCCTCTGACTGCGCACTCCTAATCCTTGAAAATTCCTCTACAGATGCATCAAAGCGCTCTAATAACTCGTCATTAACATTTACAAGCCAGTTGTAGCCATCGTCAACATCATCCTGAGGGTAAGTAGTCTCAGAACTTAGAAATTGGTTAGCCGAACCGATCTTTTCCAGCATCCCTTGCGATGTGGCCAAAATTTCGTCGATTGGGACTTTAAATTCATTGAAGAGGTAATAAAAATGGAAGTCCTTATCCGATGGCAACCCCCTTGATGAACCTGCGAGCTTGGAAACCGACGAGGAAAATGAGCCCGTCGTCAAAGCCTGTATAGACTCCACCTTCTTCCGAAGCATCTCCGAATCCGAATCATGAGGATCGATCTCCATGGTTGATAGAGATGGTTGGCTTTCAAATTTCAACGACCTATACCCACTGTTTTGAGCAGCGGGGTTTAATAGCTTAGGGTTTATAGCGGCCATGTTGCCTCCATGGCCACGGGCGAGATGATACCGCAGTTTGAAAACCTTGAGACAGACAGTATTAGAAAGTGGCAAGTTTGTTTACACTACCTACAGTCATGAAATGCCATCTTTAACTGACCATGGTCAATCCAGAAATTTATAAATGGGTTAGGTTAGGATTGTGGTTATCTAATGCACCAACCATCAATTATTTTTCAATTATGGTACCATTCAATAAAAGCAACAAAAGGAATAAAGTTGTCTCTGATTATTTTATTTAAATATAGTTAACTAATAATAAACTGATAAGTGTACTCAAGTTAAATTTTAGTAGGTCTGTCTAATATTCTGAATCAATAGAGATATATGTAGTAGCTTTATTATAAATCTACTTTTTTTTCTTAAAGGCGGCATAAATGTTGTTGTCGAATAGACCCTATGGTTATGCTCGGTGGCTGTGATGAAACGCAGCTATTCCTACGTTAATATATAACTCCATAAAGCTAACTATAGTTAACCAACAATAACTTGACATGTATGCTTTTTCTGACATTTGGTTAAAGTTAAAGCCAATAACATAGTGACACACGGTTGACAACTTTAAACAAAAGAGATTAATCTTATGAATGTCACTATCGAACGGGCTAAGTTTTTCTGTGTAAATGTAGTAATCTTCTACATTATTAACGAACCATATGCAATAATAATTGTTCAAAATATATTTCACATTTTTCACTACTGGGTTGCTATTTGCAGTACAAAATTACTAATCACCGCAGTACAATTTTTTTTAAATCATATTAACATTGTAAACATGTAATAACATACTGTTGTAACTTTTGTTTTTTGAAAAAATCATTTCGTCAGCGTAAACTGAAAAAACGCTCTCGCGGTAAAAGAATGTTTCTTAAACGTATAAAGTTAGAATACGGCTTAAAAGATATACCTTGGTGTTTATTATGTTTAGTTATATATGTGTTCATGTATTTACTATAAAACGACATTTATATAGTGAAAACGAGTCAAAACGGGAGTTATTGTGAAAAAACAGTCAAAACGCGCACATTATATATAAATGAGACGTGTGCCGTATCTTCATTTCTCACACACGCACTATCTCTCCTCCAAATTCAGTCATCGGAACCTCTCTTCCAGATCGCCGGACCACCGCCGGAAAAAATTTCAGATGAGTTTTTCAAAAAAAAATTTACAAGTTGTAGATCTTGATGTGGTGAATCCGAATCTGGTGTTAGTTTTTACAAAAACACATTAATTTAGGTTAGATCTACAAATTAAAATTCTGAAAAAAAAAACTTGAAAGCTTCATTAATGGAGTTTGGAGCTTGCCCCGGCGGTCGACACTACCTGCTCCTGTTCGCCCTTGCATTCAACACGAACCGTGTCGGTTCGCCCCGCCGCGTGACACGGCCAGCTACAGATCGCCCCGAGAAGTGACACGACTTGTGTCTGCTTGCCTCGCGCGTTGCCCCGCGCTCCATTCGCCCCTGGAGTCGACACGCACGGTCGGAGTTCGCCCCAGTCATCGACACACACGATAGGAACTCGCCCCGGCGCTCGACACGACTCGCCCGTGCCTGTGTTCGCCCCACGATTCAACATGAATTGAGCCAGGTCGCCCCGACGCTCATGTGGCATACTGGTGTTGTTCAGCTATGTCCACTTATTCAGTGGTGTTCGACCAGGCAGAGGGTACCTATGAAGGAGGCATGTGGTTGGTTCTACTATGCGATCGGTACCGCCATCTTTGCTAATAAGGGGCATGGACGCATAAGTCCTCTACCGTTCTGGTTAGTCACTCCCATGAGCCGACATGTGAAGCTAAAGAAGTACGCATGGGGAGTAGGTACTCTTGCATGGTTGTATTGCCAGCTGGGGATAGCATCTCGTGCTGACCGTACTAGCTTTGCTGGCTGTTTGAGCCTTCTCGAGGTAAGTGTTTTAATGTACAACAATGTCTAATAAATTTTCATGAATTCACATTAATAGTTGGCATAATTTATTTTTTAAATTTCCGTAGTGCTGGATATATGCTTACTTCCGCACTCTTAGACCAGCAGTTAGTGCTGATTGGTGTGATGGGGATGATAGACCGTGGGCTATGAGATGGGTCAGGTCCACCTCCCAGCAGAAAGATAAAGAGTCGCTGGAGAACTACCGCAAGCATCTAGATGCTCTAACAGCAAGAAATGTAAGTGGTACAACAATTGCAATTTTTATTATTTACATTATTGTTTCTTATTGATGCTTACGTTTCCTTGTGATCCAATGTAGATTGATTGGTTGCCCTACGTACGGTCGCGAAA
Source organism: Limonium bicolor (assembly GCA_023374045.1). NCBI lineage: Eukaryota > Viridiplantae > Streptophyta > Magnoliopsida > Caryophyllales > Plumbaginaceae > Limonium > Limonium bicolor. The sequence goes on along the minus strand of CM041777.1, from coordinate 460,395,896 downwards.
GGTGAATGAGAACAAGGGTCCCACTTGGTACAGGGGTACCTTGCAGTACATGGGCATGAATGAGTCATATATGTCGGAGCGTTGTCTCCGCCAATTCGGGTACGTTCAGTGTATCCCACCTCCCCCTATTAGACCAAACATCATATCCGAAAAAAGAGGGAGAAAGGGATCCCCCTATAAATGTGTGTACCCCCCATGTATAGTGTGTGGGACACCACACGTGAGTGTGCTGCTATTACGGGGTGCACTAAGACAAGGGTGGTGTTGCACGCATGTGACGAAGGTTATCTGGATTGGTACGTCAACACAGCCATCCAAAGATTCTGAATCCTGACATGTACAACAACACCTTCGTTCATCGGCCGGATCCCGCCCTAGTAAGTTGATCTCTGCCTTTGTATAATTTCAGTTGATTATAACATTTTGTGAATGCTAGGCTAACTTAATAGTATTATGTTGCAGCTCATGAGTGAGGCAACTGAGATTGGTAGGCCTTACTTTCCCGGGAACCGTAGCTGGACTGACGTTACTACCATGAGGAGATGCCAGAGGAGGAACAGAGGGCAACTGAGTAGAGGATAGATGAGGCCTTCAGTATCTTATCTATATGGGATTCATACTATCACCAGTACGGCGTGCCGTAGTTTAGGGTTTTATGTCTTGTTGTTTTAAGATATAGTTTGGATGGTTTGTTGACTTTCTACATTTATGTGACTAAACTGTTTGTAGTTATAATTGATCTTCATTTGTAAGACCTTAACTTGTGTTATGTTAGAAGTTTCACTGATTTATGTTATGTGGAATTGTTTCCTTACAAAAGTTCTAAACTTCAAATCCCCTGCTTCAGAGAATTGAAAGTTATGGTTCATTATCAAATTTTTTAGATCCAAACATCTATCAAATGAATATCTAGTAATCCAAACATCTACCAAGCGGAACAAACCTAATGTTATGTCACGAGAACTGAAATATATCCAATTGTAGAAATTCCTTACAAAAGTCCTAAACTTCAAACCCCCTGCTTCAGAGAATTGAAAGTTAGGGTTCATTACCAAGTTTTATAGATCCAAACATCTATCAAATGAATATCTAATAATCCAAACATCTACCAAGCGGAAACGAGAACTGAAATATATCCAAATGTAGAAATTCCGTACAAAAGTCCTAAACTTCAAACCCCCTGCTTCAGAGAATAGAAAGTTAGGGTTCATTACCAAATTTTATAGATCCAAACATCTATCAAATGAATATCTGATAATCCAAACATCTACCAAGCGGAACAAACCTAATGTTTATGTCACGAGAACTGAAATATATCCAAATGTAGAAATTCCGTACAAAAGTCCTAAACTTCAAACTCTCTGCTTCAGAGAATTGAAAGTTTGGGTTCATTACCAAATTTTATAAATCGAAACATCTATCAAATGAATACCTAATAATCTAAACATCTACCAAGAGGAACAAACCTAATGTTTATGTCACGAGAACTAAAATATATCCAAATGTAGAAATTCCGTACAAAATTCCCAAACTTTAAACCCCCCGCTTTAGATAATTGAAAGTTAGGGTTCATTACCAAATTTTATAGATCCAAAAATCTATCAAATGAATATCTAATAATCTAAACATCTACCAAGCGGAACAAACCTAATGTTTATGTCACGAGAACTGAAATATATCCAAGTGTAGAAATTCCGAGCAACAGTCCCGTAAGGAAGAAGGACTTGAATTTAGAAACGATGTCTTGCTCCTAAGTTACATTGCATGTGAGGAAATGATCTCGATTATTACATCTTTTATGTAAAAATATATTTTGAGTTGTTATGAGGTTTCTTAGATCTTAAAATCACTCAACTATAAAACAAAATATTGGAAATACGGCATGCCAAAACTCGTGACAAATAATGACACGAATTGAGCTAATTCGTGACACTTAAAATCACAAGATTCATCAACTTGTGACAAATAATATCACAAGTTAAGCTAGGTCATGATTTTAAGTGTCGCTACTTAGCTCAATTCGTGTCATTATTTGTCACGAGTTTGTACTACAAGTTAGAACAAAAAATGACTGTAAATTTTTTTTCACATATCGATTTTTTTTAAAGATTAAACGGGCGCCCCAATACATTGCAATGTATTCCGGATAGTTTGGCAAAAAAAATTTGTACTGCAGTTAGTAAAATCACTATTCATCAAGTATAAACTTCTTTAATTAAATCACTAGTGGATATCAATTAATGAAAAAAAAGTTGCACCCACACTTCGTTACATGTTTACAACGTTAATATGATTTTAAAAAATTTGTACTACGGTGATTAGTAATTTTGTACTGCGGTGATTAGTAATTTTGCGCTCGGTGGCTGCGATGAAACACGGCTATTCCCGCGTTAATATAAAGCTCCATAAAGCTAACTATAGTTAACCAACAATAACTTGACATGTATGCTTTTTCTGACATTTGGTTAAAGTTAAAACCAATAACAGAGTGACACATGGTTGACAACTTTAAACAAAAGAGATTAATCTTATGAATGTCACTATCGAACGGGCTAAGTTAATCTGTGTAAATGTAGTAATCTTCTACATTATTAACGAACCATATGCAATAATAATTGTTCAAAAATATATTTCACACTTTTCACTACCGTGTACATAAGACATACAATTAATTATCATTGGTTTTAATTATCAATTATGTTTGAATTTAATCATATTATATATTTAACTTTATATATGAATTTTTAGTATAAGTTTTTGTGCTTACATTTAATTAATTTTAAGATTTCATTGAAACACATGATATCATTTATCTGTTTATTATACTTAATTATCTATTAACTTGTAACATGATTTATGTCTATAAAAGATTCTTATTGATGTAGAAAGCTTAAAATGGGTTATTAGTGGGTTAATCCACGCGTTGATGGGTTGGGTTAGAGTTGAAATTTTAAATTCGTCTAACTAAATATGTTAGGTTGGGATTGAAGCTTGTTTAAATGGATTGGGTTAGGTTGAGGCTAATTTGACCCTTCAACGCATTTTGTCAGGTCTAATCTTTAACTAGTAGTATTAACTTTTTTTCTTTGAAATTTGTTAGTACATTTTTAACTAATTCATTAAATATCACTAAACAAACAAAAAGATAAAATGTGCTTAAGTTTTCTTCAAAATTCGTCAAACGGCACACTAGTCATTGACTAGCAATAAAAAAACAGAAATTCCTGTTAGTTAACATACTACTTCAAAATTTACAATTTGTCACTAGGTGTCAAAAATTAAAACAAATCAAAAGACTATAATATATATATACAAAAACATATTAAAATAAGGTAAAATTACATCCCCCACCCATGACGTTTGGTGAAATTACACACCACATCCATGAGGTTTCAAAAATTACTTTGCCCACCCATGTGGTTTCCCCCGGATTACATCTAGCAACTTTTCTATTATTGAATCAACTTAAAAGATGCTTAAATGTTGTCCGAAATTGATGAAACTTTATATGACGATGCTAAAGCATTATATTTTGGTCTAGTGTGAAATTCAAAGTTTTTTAAGCTCATATGTGAGTCGTGGAACCCAATAAAACATGTGAATGTGAACGTGTTTTCACTGGGTTCCATAGATCATATATGAGCTTAAAAAACTTTGTATTTGACATTGGACAAAAATATAACACCTTAGCATCGTCCATGTATAGTTTCATCAATTTTGGACATCATTTAAGCATCTTTTAAGTTGATCAAATATTAGAAAAGTTGTCGGATGTCAAACATGGGAAACCACATGGGTGGGCAAAATAATTTTTGAAACCTCGTGGGTGGGGTGTATAATTTCTTCAAACATCATGGGTGGGCAAAGTAATTTTTGAAACCTCGTGGGTGGGGTATGTAATTTCTCCAAACTCATGGATGGGGATGAAATAATTGGTGTAGACATTGTCCGATAGTTGAGCTCCTCATTTCTTTGGCCACCAGGTCGGATATTCATCACGGGTTGGCTCATTTTGTGGAGCTTAATGTTTCAAAAAGTGGATGTATGAAAGCCCGGCGGGGTGCCTAGGGTTTAACTGGGTTTCACAAGCTTTTTAGCTGTGTGGTGTTGTACCTAGGTGCTTCGTCATTTATGATAGGTGTGTATCCAGTCTTTGTTACTTTTCATAGGTTTAAGAGTAACTTTACAAACTATTTCCTTCGCTCGAAGTTATGTTGTTTACATCACCTTTGTGTGTGGCCTTATCGGAGTCGTGTAAAAATGACACGCTCGTTCACTCATGGTTTTTCCGCTCAAGACGCTCTCACGAATTTTTCACTCAAAGATTTGCTCACACGTTTAAACGGATGTTTAAGATGAACGAACCTAAGCGCAGATTGCCCCAGTATTGATTTGAGATTTTTGATAAACTTTTTGGATGATTGTGCACGTGGAATTGTGTGATGGATTGCTTTGGGATTGCCTTTGATTAGAGCATGTTCATGTTTTAGTACTTGCAAGAACGTCTTGAGAGAGTCTGCTTATGTTCATGCTCTTGTTTCCATTTTTCCTTTTCTTTTATTTGTTTTTTGGATGAACAATGATTTGCACAAAATTGTAGACTAAACAAAAAACTATGCTTTTATTGATGATTGCAAACTCAAAAGACTAAGAAACTATATAGGAGAATCACAATCAAACTAAAATAAATTATTTAAAATATAAAAAAATATTGATATTTTAAATATATCATAAAGATTGTAAGGAAATAATGGTACTTAAACAATTTAAATATAATTTATTTGGAGAAATTATTAAAATTGGTAGAAAATTCTAAAAACTAACATAAAATAAAGCCAAATTTTCAAAAATAATATTGTTAAGAAAATTATTACAAACATCATAAAATTTGATAATTACTTATGAACATTTAAAAAAATTATATAAAAAAATTTAAGTACCAAAATTTTAAACTCGTTGTTAAAAAAAATTAATTACCCTGTTTAAACAAAATAAACTTTTATGGATTGTCAAATAAAGTAGTGACATCTTTCCTTAATAATGAAATCTTCACTTGTTTGTTTAGGTACTTATTTAATATGTTAAGACAAAATTACAATTAGTTCATTGTTTAATTATTTTTCAGTGAGAGAATGATGAATAGTCAAGAAAGCAAGGAAGTAAAATTAAATCACCTTGTTTACCCTTGAAATATTTTTAACAATTTTGTCTCCTTTCCCCCAATATTAATCATTTATTCTAAATAAATTATTTTAAATTATTTAAGTGCTATTATGTATTTAAAAAATTATATTCTATTTTATGGTACTAAATAAATTTTTTTAAAAAAATTCTATAAACTATTGTATCTTCATTAGTATTTTAATTTTTTATAGTTTACAATTTTTAATATGTTTTATAATTATCTATATTTGATAGTATTTTGACTTTTTTTTTTGAATTTTTAACACCTAGTGGTATATTAAGAACTTTCAAAGTAGTTTTTAACTACCAAAAATATTTCTATCTTTTTTCTAGTGGTCAATAGTTGGAGCGACATTTTATGAATTTTAGAGAAAAACATAGTGGTATTTGATAAATTTATATTTTTCCAGCGATATTTTAATAAATTATCCAAAAACATAACTTTGGTAGGAGGTCATGGAATTATAGTTTGTGAAATATAATAACTACACTGTTTGGTTAAAGGAATTTGAATTCCAAAAATTTTATAACAGCCATATTCTAATCTTATATTAGGAATAGTATTCCTCCAACATAAATTTAATTATTTATTATCTCCTCTCTTTGTGGTGCCTCTTTTTCTAGTTAATTTGATCTTCAAATTCATTGTTATGTTTTCAAATTTAAAGATATGTTTTCAAATTTAATGATATGCTTTCAAATTCATAGCTAGGTGAATAACTACGCTTTATCTTTGTGTTTTGAATATATTTCAATTAATTTATTTTCTTTAATCTAGGGTATTAGGCTTCAAGGGATGTTTACATTGTTATTTTTAGGGCTGTCAATCTTGACACGAACCTAAAATCCGACTCGAAACTGGCACACTAAAACGCGGGTTTGAGTTGTAATTTTCAACCCGAAAACATTTTCAGGTTGGGTTGCTAAAAACCCGGTCGCTTTTGGGTTTGATTCGCCAACCCGATTTCAACCCACAATCCGAAAATATTTTTAAAAAGAAAAAAATATAAATTCTTATAGTTATGCGACATGACCCTAAATATATTAATCATGTAACCATTTATGTTTGATGATTTTATATGCTATGTTATGTTGTCTTGGGTGATTTTGTATAGAATTTGTATTGATAGTATAATACTTTTGATTTTGGGTTGATTTCGGGTTGTCGGGTCGGTTTCGGGTTAGCAATCATAACTCGTTTCGGGTTTGGGTCGGTTTCGGGTTGAGGTGAAAAATGAGCAGGTCGGGTTCGGATTGACGTCAACCTGACCCAAAACCGAAATTGACAACCCTAGTTATTTTATTAATTTTATTAAACTTGAATAATTAGTAATACTTTTAAAAGACTTTTTAGAGCTTTTGCGATTCCGATCACATCGTCAACGAACTAGTTTAAATTAATCACATACATATTACATGATAATATAATATGTTTAATGTTTCATTTTACATTCTACATGCTTAATAATTACAAGTTTATATTCATAGGTTAAATGATTTTTCTTGGAAAAAAATGCCAAAGAAAATAAAAAAAACCCGCGCACTTAAGTTAAACCAACTTTGTAATAAGTTGTAAACGACATAAGCAGAGGAAAGACGACTTAAAAGGGTAGTGACAGTAATTTGATCCCGGAAAAGTCGAATATCAAGCCCCGAACCTGAACTCTAACCTTCCTAATTTACCGAAGGTTAAACTTAGGTGGTGACTCTTAATAGGTTCCAGTGAGCTAACTTGGGATTTAATAATTATAGTTATATGACTTAGTTATTAAACTTATGTTATAACTGGACCTAGACCCGATCAAATCCTAGTCAACCCAAATCTACATAAGATAGTGGTTCGAAAATCGAGACTCACATAATGGAAACTCTACTGGGGACTTAACTCTTAATTTTAACTTGTTTAATTTTAAGATAAGAGGGCTTAACTCAAAATTGTTTGTTTACGGCTTTTATTATGTTGTGAGTTTACTTTCGTGCGCACTTTAAATTTCTGCACCTATGCATCATATGAGAGCGAGGGTTCACACAAACTGATTTCACCCTAGGACCCGCACTAGGTGACCCCTGTTAGGGACTCACGCCTTTTTAGGTGATGTGAATAAGTGGGGGAAAAGAGGAGGATTTCGTCTAACCACATCCCCTTAATACCCGGGCTTCGGCCCCAAGCATTTTACTAGTAGTATCCTTATCAAGCCCAATGTTTGGTCAGTCAAAGACCCAACCATGGCGTGCAAGCCCTGTTCCTTTGTGGTGACCTTGCCCCAAGCCCCAAGCACCTCTCCGGATTGATCCTTACCCAGGTTCACTAAAGCGTCTAGTGAGGACATGTTGAACTTTTGTGAAATCTTGCTTGCTTGTATGATCGGCCCACTACCAGCCTTAGAAATTGATAGATACTTTACCTACACCAAATTCAGCCTAACCAGAATTTGCGGCTTTATTATTTGTGACCCAAAGGCCCTGCTTGGTTTAAATAAGTGAGTCGTTTATCTGGGCTTTGGCCCAAAAACCTAAATTTAGATAATCTCTTTTTTCGGCCCAAAAATTTGGAATCATTCATCTTGACCCATTTAGATCTAGGCCCGTGAAAAAGAAATTCACTCAAACTTGAAGTAATCCACAAGACTCGAAAACCAATCAAGCCTTTCCATTGAAAACTTTTTCGGCCCATTTTAGTCTTGGTAAACTTTTTGTTCGGGCTCTGGCTCTAGATCTAGGTATCATCTTTTAGGCCCAATCAGAACCATTTGTTTAGGTTTCGGCCCATACAATAATTCAAGATAGTTCACATAATTCATTCAAAAAAGTGATTATGGATCCCTTCTAATTTCTAGCCGAAGGGCCAACAAGAATTCAAGCGAATCTTAGACTTCAAAGTTTCTCTTTCGGCCCAATGGCCCATTCACATTCCATACAGTTTCCTTAGGCCTTTATGTCTTATTTCCAGATTAAGGGTATTCAGACCCACACATCTAGATGCGGTTTAGAAATCATTCCGACACATGTGCCTCATTTCTAGCCCAAACACTTTCCAGCTCAAGTGCCACACTTTCAAAACGCCACATTCTCAATACATTCTGGCCCAAGTGCCACATTCTCAAAACATTCCAGCCCAAGAGCCATGTTCTCAAATCATTACGGCCCAAGTGCCACACTCACAACTCAGTGCATTCTAGCCCCCAGCGCCAATTCACATCTCAAAAAATATTCAAGCCCAAGCACCTACCCACAAGCAATATGGCCCAAATGCCACTCAAATCATTTCGGCCCAAGTGCCAGTTCACAACTTATGAATCATTCTGGCCCATTTGCCTCACTTTTAATTCATTCAGGCCCAAATGTCTATCCACATCCATGAAACCATCCAGGCTCAAGTGCCTATCCACATTCATGAAACCATTTCCGGCCCAAGAGCCTCATTTCCAGTTAGGAGGCATTCTCAATTCAGATTTTTCAAGAGCCTACCCGGAATTCATGGATGAGAAGAAGAAGAAAACAATCACGGTCATCTCAGCGACGTCCCGATGGTCGTGAGCTTGAGTCTTCAGCATATTGGCGTCAGACAGCTCGGCAGCGTTCGAATTCAACAAAAAGTCTACACATGCATAACGTGACATAACATTCATCTTTCAAATGCAGCACTCAGAGTTTTCAAAGAATAACTATTTTCAAATCATTAATAAGAAGCAATGGTTTTGCTAAATCATCTGCTTCACAAGCAATCAACTTGTTCAAATCCGATTTCAAAATGACTTTTAAGAGGAGGTTACATTTCTTGACAATGAAATACAAAAGCTTGTTTTTGTTGCCGAAAAGTTGAACATGCTTCACCAAGCACCACAACTCATCCCAAAACATTCAAGCAACCCACAAAGGGGTTCAAAGTCTACATATATTAAGTTGTTGTCATAAACCCCAAATCAATATTGGGGGCAATCTGAGTTTAGGCTTGTCATCTTTATTCTTTCGTTTAAACGTGTGAATAAGTCTCCGAGTGAAAGTCCGCAAGAGTGTCTTTAGCGGAAAAACCATGAGCAAACGAGTGTGCCATTCTTAACTCTTGCGAGGCCACACATAAAGGTAAGGCAAACGGCATAACTCCGACTGAAGGAGATAATTTGTAGACTTACTCTTAGACCTGTAAAAAGTAACAAAGAACGGATACATAACTATCAGGGATGACGAAGCACCTAGGTACAACATCACATTGCCAAAAGCCTGTGAATCCTAACATTAAACCCTAAGCACCCCCGTTGAGCTTTTCGTAAATATCTCTTTTTTTATATGTCAAGCTCCATAAAACAAGCTAGCCCGTGATGAATGTCCGACCTGGTGACCAAAGGGGGCGAGGGGTCCGACTCTCGGATGGCGTCTTCCACCAGTTCGAAAGAAGCAATGCCGCTACCAGCATGATGAAGCGATCCGCAAGTGGTCCCAAAGTGACACAGGATCCAAAGAGCCCACATCAAAACATCTCTCAAAGTTCAAAATCGGGAGACACAAGAACCCCAAAGGCAAAGTCAAGAAAGGATAAAAAGGACAAATCTGAAATGCTTCAAAGAAATCCGAATGACAAAAAAGAAGAGAAACAATGTAAGGGACAACTCCATAGCTCGAAAATAACGTCCACGCAAACCGGTCAAATGACTTCAAGATAGGAAAAGACGAATCCAAGAGAAGGCACAAGTGTAGCTTCGGTCACCCTTATAGCTCCACATATCACAAACATCCCTCCATGGTCCCGTTGTCTTTCATCACTCCCCATGGCCACATTATAAGATTTAAAGACTTCTGACTTAGTAGTTGTGTATCCAATCATGTGATAGTAACAAATCTGACGTATAAATCCATCATATTTTGAATTCAATGGTCTAGAAGTTTTGACCGTAAGTAAGAAATGAGTGTAAATTCCGAACACAATGAGTATAGATTATGAAGCACCACATAAAACACAAACCTTAACCCTGTGAAAACGAGATTTGTTGCACACACTTATTCAAAGAAAATATTGGGGGCAATCGATCGGATCACTCCCCATGACCACATTATAAGCTTTAAATACTTCTGACTTAGTAGTTGTGTATCCAATCATGTGAAAGTAACAAATCCAACGTGTAAATCCATCAAATTTCGAATTCAATGGTCAAGAAGTTTTGACCGTAAGTAAGAAATGAGTGCAAATTTTGAACACAATGAGTGTAGATTAGGAAGCACCACATCAAACACAAGCATTAACCCTGTGATAATGATATTTGTTGCACACGTTTAATCAAAGAAAATATTGAAGGCAATCGATCGTTCCAACAATTGCCATGACAACACCAACTGAAACTTGAAGCTTAAGCTCGTCATAAGTCTTAAACACCACAACCACACAAACACCACTTCACCGCAGGCTTGTCATAAGCCCTAACCTCCACACAAACATCCCTAGGCTCATAATAAGTCCTGAAGATCACCCATAAACCCCATTTCTCAAAAGACCCCAGGCTCGTAATAAGCCGTGACCAACACCATTTTCCCAAGCCCGTAATAAGCCATAACCTCTACATAAATTCCCAGGCTCGTCATAAGCCCGGACCACCACTCAAAAGCCTCAAACCCCCGCAACAAACATCACACACTTCCATCGGTGGCACGTTCATTTTCTAGGAAACAAATCACAAGTCTGAAATATGTAGTCAGGAAATAATAATTTTAATTTTTTTAATATACAACATTTTTCTCAAACATTGCCACGTTTGGCACCATTTTCAACGATTTCTTGCTTCAGAAAAGTTATAGTCCCTACAAGCACTTCGTTTGCATTTTTCGATTTTTGCATAACACCTCATTATTGCCACGTTTGGGCACTTTCACAAGTTTCATCACAATCATTTGCATGAAACCATTATCTTTGCAACATTGCAGCTTCTAATATGAAAATCTTCATCGTAAACCCAAGTAGCTAAACTCACCCTCAAGCTCGTCATAAGTCCTGATCCATACCGCTTCTTCCAGGCTTGCCATAAGCCCTAGGTTCTTCATCATTTTTCTTTTAGGCACGTCATAAACCCTTACTACACATTTGCATGTTAGGTTCCCGACACCTTAGATACTCGGAGGAGTTGGCGGGGTAGTGACAATAAGTCCCCTATCTTTGGGTCAACTCTTTAGGGAATAACAACTAGTGGGCAGTGGCAATAAGTCCCCTTAGTAGTCTAGAAGTTATCTCTGCACCCCAGTTGATGGGCGTATTTCATTCACTTTTAGGTTCCCGACACCTTAGAATGCTCGGTGTATTTCATTCACTTTTAAGTTCCCAGCACCTTAGAATGCTCGGTGTGTTTCATTCACTTTTAGGTTCCTGACACCTTAGAATGCTTGGCATATTTCATTCACTTTTAGGTTCCCAACACCTTAGAATGCTCGCGTATTTTATTATTTCAGGTTCCCGACACCTTAGAATGCTCGGCGTATTTCATCACTTTTAGGTTCCCAACACCTTAGAATGCTCGCGCAAGTTCATTCACTTTTAGGTTCTCGACACCTTAGAATGCTCGATGTATTTCATTCACTTTTAGGTTCCCGTCATCTTAGAATGATCGGCATATTTCATTCACTTTTAGGTTCCCGTCATCTTAGAATGCTAGGCATATTTCATTCACTTTTAGGTTCCCGACACCTTAGAAAGCTCAGCGTATTTCATTCACTTTTAGGTTCCTGACACCTTATAATGCTCGGCATATTATTCTTTTAGGTTCCCTACACCTTAGGTGCTCGGTATAGTCAATTCATTCTTAGGTTTTCAGCGCCTTAGAATAGCTCGAACTATTATTGTCATCTTTACAGGTAGTTGGCACCTTAGAATTGCTCAACAACATTCCGTAACAAACTTTAATTTTACAGGTAGTCATCGTCTTAGAATAGCTTGACAAAACCTCAACTTTTCACATTCTTGGTAGTTGGCGTCTTAGAATAGCTCAACAAATTAGACTTCTCTTTTAGGTAGTTGGCGCCTTAGAATAGCTTGACAATATTTCATCGGTTTAGGTAGTCCGCGCCTTAGAATAGCTCGACAAAACCTAGGTAGTTGGTGCCTTTGAATAGCCCAACAATTCCAAAGTTCTTTCTTCAGGTAGCCAGCACCTCATAATAGCTCGCCACAATCAGGGATCTTCGGTATCATTTCGAAAAAAGGGAGTAGACATACCAAAGTCGGGCAAAATTTTGGGATGTCATTCAAGCATCAACTAGTTTTTTCATCTTCATTTCAAAGCCTAGTTGACGGGGGGTAATCTGTTATACCCAAAATTTTGACCCCCGGAAGAAAGTCTCTTAAGGCACAAGGGATGTAAAGGGTAGTTTGGTCAAAGGGCACAAAATCCTGGGTTGATTAGCATGTTTTAGGACACTGGTGATAGCTTGGTCATCACGAGGGGCATTTTCATAATTTTTAGGGCTCCTAAGCCGTCTCGTAAAAATTTTTTCTTCTCTAAAAATGTCAAATCAACTCGGAATGCTTTGAAATTTTAACACATGATAAAGGATTACATTTATGAAAAAATTTCATAAAAATCCCGATCTGAGGAAAAAATTACGTGCGGTGGTCTTTTTTTCAAAAAATTACGTGGATGTACCAAACGCTTGCAAAGAAGCAGCCCCGGGGCCGGGGCAGCTTGCCAGAAACCGCTCCGGGTGCAGGTAGGTTTCTATTTTTTTTGCTTGAAACCGCCCTGGTACCGGTGCGGTTTTAAAAAAAATTGTCGAAAGCAGCCCCAAGGCCGGGGCAAATTCTGGAAGCATGCCTAAGCCTGGGGCGGCTTCTTTGCAATACAATTCAGGAATTTTTTTTTCCAATGTTTGCACCATTCGTGCGATGCTCTAACGGTTCCCGAACTTGATCAAATTTTGTAAGATTATAGTTGAAAAATTATACTTTGGACCTAAGTCATTTTTCTAGAGTTTCGGGACCATATGGGACCCACATGAGTCCATTTAAACGGCACTAGAGTTAACGTTTTCTCGGTTTTCAAAATTTCTGGTAAGGTTATATTTTGTGTTATTAACCACTTTTGCACTGATATTCATGTCCTATGATGCATTTTCAGCCTCTATAACTTCTTACGGGACCAAGACGACTTCATTAGGTTGCTCACTTGAGTTAGCGTTTTTTTCAATTTTTAGTGAGCATGGCTGATAATTAAATGGTCTTCAAAACAAACGAAAATTTGTAAGATGACAGTCAAACACCCATACTTTTGTCCTGTGTCTTTGCTATAGCCACTGTAACCTAAACATTGTATAGATCGTAAGTAATTCTTAAAATAAAAGTGCACATTTATTATACACTCAACATAAAACACACTTCATTCATATTTAGAAAAACATACATTTTTTTCTGTGCTTGCTAAAGGCACTACCTGTCTATGCAGGAGCGTGGTTAATCATTTGACACCTAAAAACTACAATCAATTGTATCCTCTATTAGGGTAGTTCTTCCTGTTATGACCTATTTGCAAACAATGTCGGCAACGTCTACGTTCTATAGTCAGTTCGTTGTTGTCATCCATTTCATTATGAATCCTCGAATACCTTGGTCTTCCCCTAACAGTTTGAATAGCATCTGGTTGTGGTACCACCTTCGCCCCTGTATATGTTGGCCAGTTGTATTCATTACCTAGCGTTGTAAAAGGGTAACCACTATATGCCTCGATCATTGTTTCCAGCTTGTACATCAGATGCACGTAATTTTCCCACAGCATGCCGGTTCTGCAACAAACGGCCATCACATGAGAGCATGGGTATTTAAACGCTTGCCACTCCCCGCACTCACAACTCATGTCAACGAAATCAACCTTGTACTTCCCTTTGTTTCTTCTCATAGCGACTGACCCAGAAACCGCTCCGGCGTTGGAGCTGCTTCCTGAAGCCGCTCCAGCATTGAAGCTGCTTTCGACAAAATTGTTTAATACCGCTTCGGCATTAGAGATGTTTCAAGCAAAAAAGAAAAGAAACCTGCCTGCACCCGGGGCGGTTTCTAGCAAGCTGCCCCGGGGCTGCTTCTTTGCAAACGTTTGGTACATCCGTGTAATTTTTTGGAAAAAAGACCACCGCACATAATTTTTTCCTCAGATTGGGATTTTTATGAAAATTTTCCTGACATTTATAGCATAATGATTTTGGAATTTTGAATTTTCAAATTTCAAATAATTTCCTAGTAATTTCTATAGATCTAACGAGAAATTGAATTTAAAAATATTCCTTTATCTAAAAATTACAATTTTTCTTTAGAAAAATCAAAAATATCTTTCTTTACATGCTGGTAAAATTTCATAGTCAGATTCCTTCGGGAAGTAACCTAACCAAATCCTGGTTAACTTCGGTTTTTAGCGAGTTTACTCTATCTTTAGTGTTGTCTATATAAGAGACCTTATGAAATACCCCTAACCTTTAAAATATAATTAAATGATCTATTAATGATCTAAGATGATTAATAAACATCTAAATATTATTGGGGAACAATCTAAAAGATCGCAACAAGGCAAAACACGCCTTAAGATCGGTAAAGCCAAAAATGTGCTTTAAGACACCATAAAGATTGTATGACCTCAAGTAGGATCCAAGGTGGATTCCTAAGTATTATAATGAAGTAATGAACACAACAAAACCGTTCTCAAGGAGAACTAAGCCTAGGACCACCCTGTGACACAAAAATGTGCACTAAAACACCTTAAAGCACGTTTTTGTGAGATTGCCTTTTAAATTGATTTTTAATGGGCTTAAAGATTATAATTACCCTTAAATATGATATTTTATCATATTATATCATATTAGGAATTTAATTCCAGAAATTTACGAATTTTTACAAATTTAATATTAAAATATTAATAAAACCCTAAAGTGGGGCCCGCATGAGTCAATATTGACCAAGTATGGTCAATGGTCAATTAATTGACCCATTTGGACCATGGAGATCGGCAGGCAAGGAGGGAGGAGACAGCTCACAATCATTAGTAGACAAATTGCTACCTAATATTCAATTTGCAATAGTAAACCTACTTTTTTCAATTATTCAAGCCTTTCCACCTCTTCTCTTGCTCTTGTCCGATTCCCTTCTGCCAGCCGAGTTCCTCCCCTTCCTAGAATCTCTCAAGTCTGGTTCTTGAGCATGGAAGGCAGATCTAACTCCTAAGCTCTTAAGGTAAGTGTTTTAAGGTCATTTTTAGCCCTTTTTCTTCATCTCTTCACTACCTACACTTAGATTTCGTGGCTCATCTGTTCCTATGGCTTATTCTCAGTGTTATAAGGTTAGAACAACTTCCAAACTCGGTTGAGACAAGTAGAGGGACCAAGGTTGCTCAAAATTGCATTTTAAGGTAAAAACATACCTTAAGCCTCTCCACTCTACATCCGGTTTTCTTCCTTGAATTTTTATGAGTTTATACACTCATAATCTTCATATTTACATGTTCATTCAGTTGGGTAGCCATTTGGAGCAAGTGGGGCCGAGATCCAAGAGAAATACTCTCTTTTAAGGCATTTTTCCAAGGTAAAACCTAATAACAAGGCAACTTGTTGTGATCTATCTATTTCCTATGTCAATATGGTGGATCTAACACCTTGTGGTGTGTTTGATTCAGGCCGAAACCAGCTTGAACTTCCCTTGCATTTTAAGGTGATTTTTGCCTTAAATCTTACATTAATTGTTCCTTATGGTTAAGCTCAAGCTTGGAGTATAACCATATCTTGTTTTGGTGTATTAAACATGTCTAAATGAAGTGGTGAATTTTCCTACAAGTGACCGAGCCCATACAAGGAATAATCAAGGTATAAACACCTTAAACTTATGATTTTTATAATTTCTAAGCATATATATATATATGGCCGAGAGTGAAATTATAAATATGGGTCATATTGACCTAAAAATGGAAAAAAATGGCTAAGATAAATTAAGCTAGTCATTTAAGAGATTTAATTAACATAATGGTCAAATTATGACATTATGTGGAAAAATAATTAAACCAAGGTGAGGCCGAGAATATATTCTTTATTTTGAGACATTTATTGTGTAATTTATTTTGCAAGTTCAAGGTTGTAATAAGGCCATGTCATTAGGCCATTTTAATTTAATTTATAAGCTTATTTAGTTTTATTTATGCTTATAATTAAAATTGGGGCCAATTCGTAATTACTAGGAAATTAGAAAGTCGTGGGCTTAATTTAGAGCAATTTAGAGTTTTTAAATGAATTTAATAAAAATTATAACATTTTATAAAGTTTTGGTCAAAATTGTAAAATAAAAAAGTATAGGTTATTATTGGTGATTACCAAAAAATTGGTTCCCATTTGGTATTAGAAGTCACAGTTGACTATATAGGAGACTTTGACCAAGTTTGGAGAATTTTTGAAATTAAAATACAACCTTATATTAAGATAAGTATTAATTTGTAAAAGATTTGAAAGAGATGGGGCTATAATGTAATTTTCGAAAACTTGGGGGTACTAAATGGAGTTTAGTACAAACCTTAGGTTATTAGGAATTTTTAGAAATTTATTTGGTTAAAGTTGGAGTTTATGTGAGTTATATAAGTATAATATAAGATATTTTGTAAAATTGTCACAAATGGGTAACAAAGGGGTAAAAACCGAGATTTAAAGGAAGTATAAGGTTAGGAATAATATTTATAACCTTTTGGTATAGTTTGGTAATTTTTGGAATGGTATAAAAGGGTTTATAAAGATATGTGTATAATATATAGTTTTAATGAAATTAGAAAACTATGTATTATAAATTGGGGAGATTTGTGATTTATAGAAGTTTAGTGGTATATAATGGAAGCCGAAAAAAATAAGGGACTATTTGGTATTTTATAAACAAAATATAACTATAGGTTATAATTGTTTTAATGACTTAAATGTCATAATACATGTTATATAACTATAATGTGACATTATATTAATTAGGTGGTGGATTTTGTAAATATTTAAGAACATGGGTGCTGTTCGGAAATATTAACATTTTAAATGGAATTTATAATATGGTTTTAATGTTATAAGAGTTATAACATTATAATATAAGAGTATTCATTAAAAAGAATGAATATAATATTATAAGATTTACCATATAGAAAATAGTTTCACAAATACATACCATAAATTAATATGTGTTATGATGGGAAATATAATATGGTTTAATGACCATGTACTTCCATAATTAAATGGCATATGGTAAAAGGAAAAAGAATTACAAACATGGGATATGGGATTCTAAAGCTAAGGGTACATGTGATAATAAGGATTCATGTAATTAAAAGTATTGTTACAAATGAGTTATACCACATTGAATAAAAAGAAAAGACAAACCTTAGAAAAATAAATACTAGGTGAGATGCATAGTGCATGACAAAGGATCACACATGCAATAATGAAATAAACTATACGACATACAAGGGTGAGTTAAGTCACATGCGATAACGAGTTCAACAATAAGTATATTAATATACAAGACAAACTACGCATGTAATATAACACTTTTCCAATCTCGAGTTAAACCTAAAACCCGACAACTATTGATAACTAACAATAAGGGGGTTAACCGGGAGGTGTTAGTGACGGTACGGGGTACCGTAGGATTGTGTTGTTATACGGTATGCTAATCAGTAGCATTATGTATTGTTTAGACTGTTAGAGACTACACAAGGAGCATAGGATCTTGCTGATTCATACTCCACCGTAATACATCAGGTGAACGGTATGGTTGTTATGTGTCTCTGATTGTCTCTGAGGGCTTCCTCAGTTCATACTTCTGTGTGATCTGTGATAAGATTGTTTGTCTGAATGTGATAATTAATATGCATGAATTGTATATTTATAGCTGCTTATTATTACTGTTGTCGAGTTAACAATATCGGTTCGTATATATGGACCAATATATATTAAACGAACTAGCGGCTATGGTGCTATCTTATATGAAATATAAGGATCGTCAGAAAAACGTTGTAGCACTAGGATAATAAGATATACATATTATCCGAGACTTTTATACGGAGCATTGGCCTTTCTATACGCCGCTCTTGTATCTAACACTGGATCCCGAGTTTACAGACTCCGGATTGGACTAATGACCTTAGTCTGCTGTGTTAGGAAAATTTGGTAATGCGATGCGATGGAATAAATAATTAGCTAAGGAAGGAAAGTAAAGCCAGGAGGATGTGGCTCTTGGTGCGCGCTGTGATCACAAAAACGATACCGGGATGTCCGCGTACGGGTCCGCAAGTATCAAGAAAATTTCCCGTGAGCTAGAATGGCTCGTTGGTCGGAGACTCTACCGTTGGAGTGGCTACTGCCGTGGGTGACCCGCCATAATCTATGGTAACTAGAGACATGTCGTTTTAACGAGACATTGTCACTAGTATAACTGAACAATAATACAGTTAAGAATTATACAGTGGCGAACGATATTGGTTTCTACACCATGGACGAGAACTATTACTTGTTTATTGTTCTCGTTGTTTCGCTTGGTTGTTCATTGGTTTACTTGTGGTTATATATATATGGTGATGGTTGTGTTTATTGTATGGATGTTACTGTTAATTGTTTTACAGTTTTAAATATTAAAACGGTATTGCATGTAATGAACCTCATGCTCTCGCCAAATAATTGAGGGGTCTTTGGGGGCATGACGAGGCATGTGATGACATACTCAGCAGGGCTGATTCCATACCACAAACCATTTTCATGCAGGTGACTAGCTGGTGGGTCGCAGCGAGGCGTGACTATTGTGATATTACTGTTGGTTTAGACTTGGTACGGTGTGATACTCAGGTTGTTTTGGACTCGGGTTGTTTAACCGAGGTGTATTTGGTTTAGATGCTCACGGTCTGTAATAATTGGTTGTTGTTAGATTTGTTTTAAATTGTTTAAGTACTACTATCTATCTCTTGTGGTCACTGCGGGAACACGTTTCGCATGTTGATTATCAGGTAACTCGTTATCACCCGTATGGGCGAGTGATAACCGTGACACCATTAGAACGGCAATCTGTTATTTACCGCTGCGATTATATTATTTTTAGAAGCAGGATTAGTAGGGGTGTTACACCTTATCCCTTGATTAAATCAGAACCTCAAGAACCCTAAATCACCAAAGCACTCATCCATCTACTTTTTCCCACGTTTTGAACTCCCGAGCCCCAATCAAAAACTGAAAATTCATCTAATTGACCACCAAAACAAGTTTTCCAACTCCCATTACTACCACAATCATCAAACCTTCATCAAACCACCAACAAAACGTGAAGAACACCCCCAATTATCAAGGGTCGGAAGCTCAGGTCAAACTCAATCCGGAACCGGCATCAACGAGGCTTCTAAAGATTCTTGACGTGGAACATGGAACACACGAGCTTGACCCAAGGTGACCTTCTCACGTACGAAGTGAAAGTCAAGTTTGATGTGTTTAGTCTGTTGATGCTGGACTGGATTAGCAGACATGTAGACAGTGCTGACATTGTCATAAAAGACGATTATAGCGTGAGTGGTGGGAGCATGTAATTTGTGGAGTAGACTACAGAGCCAGCAGGATTTGGCAATAAGGTTGGCAACAATACGGTATTCAGCTTCAGAATTGGAGCGAGAGACGGTAGGCTGGCATTTCGAGGGCCAGGAAACAAGGTTGGAGCCGAGGAACATGTAATAGCCAGAGGTGGAACGGCGTGTGTCAGGGCAACCAGCCCAATCAGCATCGGAGTAGACAGTGAGCAAGTCCAAGGCGTCTGGGGTGATGCTAAGGCCGAGATAAATGGCCCCTTTGACATAGCGCAAAACACGCTTCAGGGCATTGAGCTGGGCCTCACGAGGGTCATGCATATGGAGGCAGCACTGCTGTACGGTAAAGCTAATGTCCGGGCGGGTAAATGTTAGATATTGAAGTGCACCAGCCAGGGAGCGATATGTAGTGGGGTCAGTGACGGGGGGACCGGCCTCGTGTCTAAGTTTTGTATTGGTGTTGACGGGAGTGCGACTTGGATTGCAGTTAGCCATGCCAAATCGATGGAGAATGTCCTTGACATAAGTGGATTGACTGAGGTGCAAACCGGGTGGAGTACGGGTGACGGAGAGACCGAGGAAGTGATGAAGAGGACCCAGACCGGTCATGAAAAACTTGGTGCTGAGGGCGGTAATGATTTATCGGAGTAGAGAGGGAGAGGAGGCAGTGAGGATGATGTCGTCGACATAGACGAGGAGATGGGCTTGATGGGAGCCACGGTGGAGAACGAACAAGGAGGGATCCAACCGGTAGCCAGTGAAGTCGAGGTGAGTGATATGGTCAGCAAAGTGGTGGTACCATGCGCACGAGGCCTGTTTGAGGCTGTACAGGGCCTTACGAAGTTTGTAAACATGGGTGGAAAATTGGGGGTGGACAAAACTTGGCGGTTGTTGGCATTATACGTCTTCAGCAACATGACCATGCAGAAATGCATTCTTTACATCGAGTTGGTGATCCAACCAACGACGGGTGATGACTAAGGAGAAAACAATGCGAACAGTACTAGGTTTGACCACCAGAGAGAAAGTCTCATCGAAGTCCAACCCATGTTCTTGTGAAAATCCGCGAGCAACCCATCGGGACTTGTAGCGAGAGAGGTTTTCATCCAATCAAACTTATGATGACACAACCATTTTCCAGAAACGACGTTAGCGTTAGGTGGCGAGGCATAAGATCCCATGCCCTATTTTTTATCAAGGCATAAAATTAATCCTTCATTGAGTTAAATCAACAAGGGTTTTGGAGGGTAACTTTGTAAGTAGAGGGAAGTGGGGTGGTGGTGATGGTGAGGTTGAATAGAGTCTTCGGTTTGCAATACCAGATTTTGATCGGGTGATATGGGATGACTGGGTGGGGTGTGGGGTGAGAGGAAAATGAGAGTTGTCTGGTGGAGGATTTTTGGCAAGGTGGGGCAGGAGGTATTAGTCGAACCAGAATGGGAAGTGGGTGAAGAGGGTGACGTGGCAGATAATGTCCGTTCATTAGTACATCGAGTGGGAGAGTGGGGTGGGTCGGGGAGGATTTTGTTAGAGCTGGTGTGGGGCGTAAGTGTCGGGGGTGGAACAGTTACGTGCATGGGACGGGGGGGGGGGTTGTTGAGATGTTGACTAGGTATTGTCATGGGGGTAAAAGTCGGGTGCAGGAAAAAAAGATTGAAGGGACCGAGCGAAGAGTCGACTGGAGGTGGGGCGCGGGTGTGGGGAGTATACGTGTGGAAATGAGTGTTGTAAGGGAAAATAGGCTTGTTGAAAGTGATGTGGTGAGAAATAAATATACGGTTTATGGCTAGATCAAGGCAGCGGTATCCTTTGTGTTACAGGGTGTAACCAAGGAATATGCAGGGAGTGGTA
This sequence comes from Limonium bicolor, assembly GCA_023374045.1. Lineage (NCBI taxonomy): Eukaryota > Viridiplantae > Streptophyta > Magnoliopsida > Caryophyllales > Plumbaginaceae > Limonium > Limonium bicolor. Next base: position 460,374,330 of record CM041777.1, on the reverse strand, counting down.
CGGGGCTCAAGTTTGTGAGTGGCAGTGGCGGAGGTGTGGGGGTAGCATAAGCACCCGAAGGGACGAAGGTGGGTGTACGACGGTGCATGGTGGCAGAGCATGGTGTAAGGAGGGCGGTGCTGGGTGGTGGATGTTGGTGTGATGTTTAGAAGGTATGGCGGTAGCAAGGGCTTCAGCTCAAAAGGTGGGGGGAGATGACCATGGAAGAGGAGAGTACGGATGGCATTGGTGATGGTGCATATCATTCTTTCGGCTTTATCATTTTGTTGAGATGTGTGAGGGCATGAGAACCGGAGGACAGTACTGTGGTGTGCAAGAAAAGTGTGAAGGGCATTTGTCAAATTCGCCACCGCGATCGCATTGTATTGTTTGATTGAGCGGTCAAATTGAATACGAATATATGCATACAAATATTGAAGAATGGAGACGGTTTCAGATTTCAATTTAAGCGGAAATGTCCACAAATAATGGGGATAATCATCAAGAATAAGTAAAAATATTTAAATCCGCTAACACTATGAACCGGGGAGGTCCATAAGTCACAATGAATAATGTCAAAAGGATGTAAAGTAATGCTAGTAGAACGAGTAAAAGGGAGCTGAGTTTGTTTGCCCAAGGAATAGGCATGACAATGTGACGGTGCACTATTATTTATTGAAATGAGATGCTTTTAAACTAACGATCGGAGAGAAGCATGGCTCGGATGGGCGAGCTACTGGTGCCATGGCAGGGGGGCAGTGGTGGCTGAGAGGGCAGTAGGAGTGGCAGATTGCTGTTGGTAAAAAACAAACGGGTATAAGTCACCACAATTATTGGATTGATGGATCACGATCCTGTTGGGTAAGTGAAATACCCCGGACTTAAATATGGTGATTAATTATTCTAAATGGTATTTAAATGCCTATCAATGCCTAAAGAACATTGGTGAATAAAATAAAACCAAAAGAAAAGAAAAACGCATAAAAAGCATAAAATGTAAAAACGAGCGTTACGCAACCATAGGAGGCATATGACCTAGATTAGGATCCTAGATGGATTCCTAGGGCTTAATTATTCCTAAATAATATGGGAACAAATCCCGAAGAAAACGAATCCATATAATGGGTTAAAAACGCAAACGAGGCTTTAAAGCACGTTTTTCGAGAAAACCCGGAAACACGACTTTAAGTGGTCAAATGGACCCGTATAAATTTTAGTTGACCATATAACTATAATTAAACATTAATGGAAGCTTAAGAGCCATTAAAATTAAAGAAACGAGAAAAATCTGGAAAATGGGCCCGGTTAGTGAATAATGCTCAAACCGGGAATTTAACAAGCGTTTCTTGTGAAAAGATGAAAACACTCCTGCCCAATTAATGTAAGGGGGTCGGTTTTTTTAGAGTGTTCAGCACTCTCCCTTATTTATTAATAAGCTAACTAATTAGCTAAAGAAAGACAAAAGGAGAAAAAGTAGAAAAGGTATAAAAGCAACTTTTTCCTCTCTTTCCCCTCACTTCCTCCTCTCTCTCCTACCTCTCTTCTTCCCAGCGGTTCCACCTCCCTCTCTTCTACCTTGGACGATTTATACAGCCCTTCCATGGCTTCCCCATCTTTCTCCTCTTACCCAAGCCAACTTAAGGCTCCAAATGGGAAAATAAACACATATTCCTACTCCTCTCATCAAGAGCTACCTTTCTCTCTTTCCAAAATCTCAAATGGTGGAAGTTGGCCTCCATGGGTATATCCCCATTTGAAGAGAAAATCAGATTTTAAGGAGCTAGGTTGCCTCCTCTTTCATTCAAGGTAAGAAAATTCAAAGAAAACCCATTTCTCTCCATTCCTTTGTCTTGGCTGATTTCAGCCTCTAATGTGGCCCTCTTCTTTCCTTGTGTGAGAAATTTTTCAAGCCTCAAAATGGTGGTTGGAGCTCTCCTTTGATTCTTGGTAATGACCTAAATTAGTACTTTAAGCACCTTCTTTTGTAATTTGGAATTTTCCATGAGCCTAAGGGTTATACTTAGTTCTCATTCCCCATTTGGGTATTGAATTAGAGTTTGGCAACTACCATTGCCCTTGGCCGATTTTGCATCAAGAGGAATGGAGAAGAGAAAGAAGAGAAATGAAAAAGAGGACTTGGGAGCTTAAGGTAAATGACTAACCTTAGGGGCTATCCTATGTAATTTTAGAATTTTGGGATGGGTGACCAAAAGAATGAATCAAACTTGAGATGAAAATGTGCTAGGTAGTTTAAGAGAGAATTGTGATTTTCTTAGTACAATGGTGACTTGTGTTGATTTAAGGCCCTTGGAGCCACGTGAGTTAAGATTATTGAACCTTTGGATTATTGTTGTGATTATGTTGAACTTGTGTACTGTTAGTGCCCAATATTTGGTGTGGCTAGTTGAATATGTTTAGGTGCTGAAAGTGTTGCATTGGGCATGCTAGGATTGTAGGTGAACTATGGCGAAATTTCGGTAGAAATTAAGTGGTTTAGGAGACTTTATGAGCTTGGAGAACCTAAGGCTAGCTAGGAGTTGAAAGGGGTGAATTTGATTGGGTAATCACCCTAGAAATGCTTGTTTAAGGCTGGGAAGTGGTTGTGTGAAAATCTGTAACAAAACTTGATATAGCAATGTCTTGGAATTTCTAGAAAAGGAACTAGTGAGTTTGACCATGTGAATGGTGAGTGAACTTGGGTATAGTAAATGCAAATGTCAAGGAAGAATTTGTTATGGTCACAATGGTTGGAAGTGTGTTGAAAACTGTCATGGAAATGTTTTGGAATGCACTAGAGGGTATAAGTGCATAAAATGAGAATGGAAATTGTAGAATTGAACAAGGATTGAGTAAAGGTTTGATCAAGGATTTAAGAAGGTTTAAGGAGCGATTAAGGTGTTAAAACATGTTAGGAAACATGTGGGAAGATTGGGGGAAATGGGCAAAGATTGAAGTTGAAACAGGTTTAAAAACTGTCAATGTAACAGAACTGGGTTGGTCCGGGTTTACAAACCGGTACACAACCCGGACCAACCTAAAAACAAGGCAAATGTTGTCCGCAGGTGCTGGTCTGGGTTTACGAACCGGTACACAAACCCGGACCAACACAAAATCATGGCAGAAAGTGTATCAAAGGGATGGTCCGGGTTTACAAACCAGGACACAAACCCGGACCAACCCAAATTGTTCCAGAATGTTGAAAATGACATTTTAAGATGGGGAATTGAATGGTAATGCTATTATAAGAATTATGACTTGATTGATGACATGTAAAGGTCATTAGGATGATTGGACAAGTATGAGAGTGAATGTGGAAGTTGAGGACTTAAGACCACATGAATAAAATTAAGACTAACGGGATAACGGGTTAATTACGAGCACAGTAGTCATTTAATTTCCGTAAGGCCTTAACGTTAATAGAAACATTTGGAATGTTATCAGTGATGCGAGAAATGTCTAAGGAGCGTGAGACAAACGCTAGAGTAATCCCTTGGTGAAATGTATGGTTTTCTTGCAACTTGTGTCCTGCCGAGTTACGCTCGGCTTGTGTGGTGCTTGCTATGTGTGCCAACCTAATAAGATAAATGCACGAAAGTGTTTACTGCATTTGTGATATATATATATATATATATATATATATCTTGGTGGCATGCTTTGTGAACTAACATCCTTGCTTGAATGTGTGGTCTAACTGAGAGTTGTAGACCGACAATAAATGACTAGCGATGGGTTAATGACTAGTAGAATGAGTCGAACCGCGAACTAATTGAACATGGGATAACACACGAGAATTATCGATGAGAGGACAACGATAAGTCAAACTTATGAATTTACTCGAAACGAGAAAAGCGACACACGGGACTAGTGAACTCCTTATAACGAATAGTCGACCTCCTACATGAGGGTGTGACTTAATATGAGAAAACATCAAAACTTCTAAGTAATGGAAGTATAGGGGCGACCCTTAAATCGGTGAATGCAATGAATTAGGAAAAACTCCTAAGTTATGAGATGGCATCAAGAGAGATGCTACTGACTAATATATTTAATATATGAGTATATATTGTTACTAACCCGAGAGTGGTATGGGGGATTGTGAGTCACGCGTGCAAGGGAGAGGAAACAACAGAGCGTTTGTTTCTGATTCTATGGTCGAACTCCCTTGTTACAGGGCCGTGTGCCACATAGTGGTGCCCTGCGGCCGTGTGCCACATAGTGGTGCCCGTTTGGAGTGAGACTGGTAGAGCTTACCCGTCTAAAGAGGTAAGTTGGGTATTATGGGCTAGGAAGAGGATACATGAGAGAATGTTTCTAATTCCGTATTGAGATTGTAAAATCCCGGTGATGAGATCTATATGTGTCTTTGCCCGAAGGCCTATGAGGCTTAACTTACAAATAATTTAAGAGAAGAATAATTGAGGAAGCTAGATCGGGACCGAGAGTGTCCAAGGATCTAGGAGACAAGTAAAACTGCCCAAATGAAAAAGATAAGTTAGAGAATAATGAGAATGAGACTTACTTGAGATGGGGTTTCTCAAGGCCTAAAGAACAAGACAATTAATCTAATGAATTGATGTGTGTCCCTGTTGGTTGTATTCTTTGCTTGAATACTTGTTATGAATGCGAGCATGTTGTATGTTTATTGCACTTCATGTTTTGATTTAAATGAAATCAATCGCATGTTAAGATGAGAATTAGTTGGGTGTGACCCGATAGTAGCGGGTTGCACGACTACCATACCAGCTAAGGTGCTGAGCCCCTTTGGGGCCACCCATTCTTTTTAGGAACGATGAAGACGTTACCGTTCGAGAGTAGGACGGGGATGGTAGTTGAGCATGGGTAGCTGATTTGAATGCATGTGTATTTGTATTTGTTGATAGGGTAAGTCCGAATGTGTTATCGGCATAGAGATTGTAATAGACTCGGTATGACTTTGATGAAGAATTGTAGTGACTCGGTTTAGAAATGAAACGATGTTTGTATTTGTTAAGTACTCGGGTATTCCAGTCCATCAGACCGGTACTGTTACTGTTAGGCCTTGTTAGTCACGTGGGTGGCTAACGGCACTGTTTCACCCCCTGCTGTATTTAAACTTCCGCTGCGAAGTTAACGATGAACGAGATGTTTAGACTGTAATGACGAGATTAGCGGTAGGGGTGTTACAGTAAATCCTTAATGGAAAAACCGAAAAGGGTCAAACTCGATAGAACAATTATTATCACGACAAAATTGATGACAATAAATTAACTTTTTAATTAAACTGGGAGTAACGAGGACATTGCGTAAGGAAAAATGAGATGAAGGGAGCCGGGTGTGACCGACCGTAGTGATCGGTAATAGATGACCATTTCAAAAAATCTGAGGAGAATTTGAACCGAGGTTAGAAATAGGAGAAAGGCTACCAGTGGAAGGGCTCACGTGGGAGGAGCCTCCTATGTCCATATACCACGTGGAGTCAGGAGGACGAGCAAGGAGAGCCATGGCGTTCAGAGCATTCATGAGCCCTTGTTGACCCCACACTGGGGCGGGGTTGGGAGCCGGCAAGGCGGGGCTAGGGGCGGACAACCACAGACCAAGGAGGCTAGGGGAGGACCAGTTGGGCTGCCACTACGTATTGTCGTTGAGGAGATTCCACAACTGAGTTGGAGGGGGCGGACCACGACCGCAGCCTCGACCACGACCACGATGATTTGTGCGAGAATTGGAAGATGAACGAGGATGAGTGAAATACCCCTAATTAATTAAACATTTAATCAATTAAATTAGGGCTTAAACATTCCTTAAAACCAATTTAAAAACAACAATGGTCAACCTAAAGCAAATATTGCACCCTTTGACCATTTAGGGCAAATATATACCCAAATGAACTCATTAGGACCTAAAATTTTGTCCTAAGCATTATCAATCATAAAAAAACGTAATAAAATTATTGGAAGAAACTCTAACACAAAGAACAAGCATTAACATGCTTAAAAGTCACTTAGGGCAAAAATGCTCTAAGAAGCTTTAAAGGTCTTTTGACCTCCGTTGGATTCCAAATCAAATTCCTAAGCTTAGTAATATATGTAACGGATGTAATTAATCAATTACCAAAGAAAACCAACTCAAAAACAAGCTTTAACACAAAATGTGCACTAAGCTTCCTTAAAGTACATTTTTGTGAGATTGTCTTCAAAAAGAGTTTGTTTGACTTTAGGGTCTTGAATAACCTTAAATATACTAATGTGACATAACGTACCACATTAGAATGCCTAGATAAAAGTTTTTCAAAAAAATTAAAAATATGTGCCTTGATTGTGAATAGTACCCAAAATAGCACTTATTTTCCTAATCTAGTCAATGGTCAAACTTTCTTTGACCTTGACCAAGTGTTGCCGCCAACTTAAGGATTTTCTCTTATCTTGTAACCGGCCATACTTATATATAATATGGCTCATAAATACCTTTATTATAGAGTAGCATTTTTACTACTTTATTACTTAAACAAGTCAAGTTCATATTTTCTTCATTGACCATGTATTGCTGTTTAATTATGGTTCTTCCCTTAACATGTGGCCAGCTCCAAACAAGTAAAGATGACTCATTAGAACAACTTTATTAAAGTAAAGATAAAGAATCATTATTCACTTAATTAATTAAATTCTCTCATCTTTCCACATGGCCTTATCCTTCCGCCAGCCTTAGAGTTTCCTTCAGCTGAAGGAAACCTCTTAAAATATCTAAGTGAGAGTCTTGCTTGACCATTGACCAAGATGATTCATAATCACCTTAAAAGCTTCTTTTTCTTCACTTAACCCATTGCCCTCTTCTTCCACCGTAAGTATACTCTCAAACTCTCTCTTTTCTTCCTTCTCCACCGTGAGCTTCAGCAACTTCAATGGTGATCCCATCTTGATATAGGTAAGCTCTTGGTGCACTTTTATGCTCATTCTCTTCATAATCTTCTCCTCTTTCCATTGTTGTCAACTAATCTCATTTCCATCCATCCTTCCAGCCTGAGTTGGCTTGCAAAGAAGGAGATATTCACGGCTGAGAAATTTAAAAGAGAATGGAAGTGTGCCTAAGTACATTTTAAGGTAAAATCAAGCATTAATCTAGCCTAACTTTTCCCTTGCATTTTCGGTTTTAAACCTTGATTTCCATGGCTCATTTTCATCTTCCTTTCATAGTTATTCAGTTAGTAAATCATACCTTGAAGAGCTAGCAAGATCCAAGCCAAAAACCTT